>MIQA02021791.1:0-16982 GCA_001887855.2 Sclerospora graminicola | reverse complement strand
GACGGAGCTGGAATTGACGTTGCGCACGTAGCTAAGGGCAAAGAAGCAAGGCCCCAAGGCGGCAGTCGGAACCGGCCGTTTCAAGTCCCGTTTTAACGCGGATCAAGGAGGCCGGCCGCCATCTACCAGGACGGCCCGAGCCGTCCGCATGGTCGCCCGAGAGTCAGACGCGACCAGCTCGGAAGAGGAGTATCAGCGATCTGGGGGCGAGTCTGAGGAGGAACAGTATCGGTACCTTTTCTCGGCAGAAGTCAGTCAGCCGTCCAGGCTGCCAGCCGGTTCCGGTCAGTCGAAGAGTTTTCCGGTTCGAGCTGACCAGGATTACCCCAGGCGCAAGTGCACCCACTGTGGATCCATCAAGCATGACGACCGGAGCTGCTGGAAGCGGCTGACGTGCAAGAAGTGCGAGAGGAAGGGACACCCGGCGGAACACTGCCTGTTCACGTGTAAGGCTTGCGGGGAGGTGCATGAGGCGGGACTGTGCCCAATGGAAGAATTCTACAACCTCTTGAAGAAGTGGTACGTCCCGACCAAGCATTCTGGAATGTTGCCGCCCGGAGCGGAAAAGATGTTAAACTAGATCGCTCGCCAGGTTGGAATCTGGTTCGAGCCGAGCGTTCTAGTGTTAGTATCTATGCATATGTCGGTAAAGAGGATAATCAAGAAGCAAAGCAAAGGATAACCGACAATACATGTAAGTTTGACGATTACGTCACCCGGTTCCCGGCCGGTACGGCTGACCCCTTCCTGGTGAGCAGTATACGGACGGATGAGTATTCCCGGTCTGAAGTGCGAATGGAATTGAACTTGTTACCTGGCGAGTCGCGAGGTTATTGGAAGTACCACTCGCCGGATAAATGGTTCAAGCAGGCCAAGGCGGATGGAAAAATCAATAACCAGAAAGCGACCATGTTGTTCGATTCTGGCGCAGAAGTGTCTATCGTAGACACCACCTTTGCTCGTAAGGTGGGGTGTGAGATAGACGAGACGAAGCGGCAGGAATGTATAGGCATTGGAGAGAGTTCGTACATGACCCAAGGAAGGACAAGAGTCAAGATTACGTTAGCTGGGTCGTTGGTATATTACTTTACCGCCTGGGTAGGCAAGCTGGCCGGGCAGGATGCAATTTTGGGCATGGATTTTATGGTCCCGGCCGGTATACGGCTGGACTTATCGCATGGAACATTGACGTTGCCGGACGAGGTACAGATCCAGCTGGCCGGCCGGCGGCCCTTATATGGCGCCCACGTCCAGTTCCTCAAGCTAGGTCAGTTTGTAACGGTGCCAGTGGGAAAGGCGGTGGAAGTAATGTTACGGCCGCACGACCGACGGAGTAAGTTATGGCTGACAAGGGGCGAGTGCTGGGTACCATCTGTTGTTAAAGGGGGTGGTCATCTCAACTTCATAAGCGTGACCAACATCTCTGAAAAGCCCCTCACCTTGCATGAAGATGTGATTATTGGAATGTGGCTGGCCGAGGATAAAGTGCCCCGCCGGCCGGGCTATGTCACTATTGGCTCAAGACGCTATATCGAGTGGCAAAACCTGGCTTTTCAGGCAACCACCGATCTGGTCAGCGAAGAGGAAGAATTAGAAGAGGACCAGACTCCGATGGTGGATAAACCCGAGTACCGGACCCCTTCTAAAATATTGACGCGGAGCCGGCCGTCGCCGGATCCGGCCGAATGTATTGATCGAAGCTACGCCCCGATCGCGGAACTGGTTTTGCCCACTCAGAGGGAGACGGACGAACGACAGAGTCGGGAGAAAGGACCAAGCAGAGTTGCATATACGGTCAGCCCCGATGACAGTTGTGACGACCGAAGTGAAAGCGGATCGGCCCAGCCGGCCGAGCAGAATTCGGAAATAGCCGAAGGCGGATCGGCCCAGCCGGCCGACCAAGATCCCGAAGCAGCCGAAGCCGATCAAGTCTGCATTCATGAAGGGGGCGAGCTATACGTTGAAGGCATGGAAGAGCAGATGGCGGTGCTACCTGAGGTGACCCCCTGCCCCCCAGCGGTCACTATCGACGATCTACAAGTGGGAGACCCGGATGTGAACACCCCGGAAGAGATCGGCAGATTGAAGGATATTATATGGAAAAGACGACATCTGTTGATCGGACCAGGGAACGCACTTCCTCCGGCCGCCCATGGGGCGGTATGTGATATTGATGTGGGAGGCGCCAAGCCGGTCGCACAGAGATGCCGAAGAGTCGCCCCCCAGTATCGGGAAAAGCTGTCAGAGCTTATCAAGGGTTTGCTGGCCACCAAGATAATTCAGCCGTCCACCTCGCCATGGGCTTCGCCCATTGTAATTATCATTAAGAAGAATGGGGTGGATATAAGGTTGTGCATCGATTACCGGCTGGTGAACCGGCTGACTAAGCTGATGATTTATCCGATGCCGCTGATAAACGACCTGCTGGAGGACCTGGATAAAGTTTTGTGGTATTGCTCACTGGACATGGCCAGTGGATTCTGGGTGGTCTCTATGACCGATCGTGCACGGGAGATCTCTGCATTCGTGACGCCTTTCGGGTTGTTCGAGTGGAACCGGATGCCGTTCGGTCTGAAGAATGCCCCGCAGATTTATCAACGGTTGATAGATAACGCGCTGTACGGACACTTCAAGATCAAGGCGGATCAAGATCCGGCTCTGGTCGGGGATGTGTTCGCCGAAGGTGACCCGGACCCCGACCCAAAACCTTCAGTTTTGGGGCGGCGGTCTTACATTGATGACATTCTCGTTACGGCAACTACCTGGGATTTACTGTGTGACAAAGTGGAGAAGTTGATGATTACGTGTGAAAAGTGGAATCTTTCGATTAGTGTGGTTAAGAGTTTCTGGGGAAAGACTAAGGTGACCTATCTGGGTCATCAAGTGTCGATTGCCGGATTGGAGGCTAACCCGAAGGATTTGGAGTCCTTGAGTAATCTGCCTTTCCCGCGATCCCTAAAGGCTATGCAATCCTTTTTGGGCAGCCTGAATTATTACAGTCGGTTCATCGAGGATTTTGCAGTCTATGCGGCGGTCTTGTATGAGTTGCGGGAGGTGGATTACCATAAGCTGAGAGAGCAGGATAGGCAAGCGGAGACGCAAGCCGGGCCGGTAATTTCAGCCAATGAGGAAGCGCCCTTTTCGGTAATTTCAGCCAATGAGGAAGCGCCCTTTTCGGTTATTTCAGCCAATGGGGAAGCGCCCTTGTCCGCCCAGACAAGCGGCCGGCCGCCGGACACCGGCGCGGCCGGCCCGGACGACCACATGACCCGAGCGATGGTGGCTTTTGGCATGTTAAAGGCGAAGATGGCGACCACACCGGTCCTGAAACATTTCGATGTTAATAAGACTCCGGTGGTCATCATCTACGCTAACAAGTGGGCCATCTCGGCCGCTCTCGTGCAAGATCATGATGGAGTGTACTGTCCCGTGACCTTCACCAGCCGGACCTTGAAAGTTAATGAAGTTAATTATGGGTTGGTGGATAAGGAAGTTCTGGCTCTATTACGGATCTTGGATGTGTGTTATACTATGCTGGTGTCTCGGCCTATCAGAGTACTATCCAGACGGTCGACCCTATCATGGCTCCTGACGGCGAATGGGATTGATGGTCGGCTGGGGAGATGGGCGGCTTTGTTGTCTCAGTGGTCCCTCGAAGTTATTAAGTGTACTAAAGGGGAAGAGGAAATACTGGGCACACTGGCTGCCAGCATTACCCCCCGGGCGGAAGTGGAGGAAGCACTGATAGCGATCGCACCTCGGAAGCAGCCTCGACAAACTATCGTATTGCCGCCGCCAACAGTGGGACCCACGGAGGAACTAATGGTTTTGAGTTTCGATGGGTCGGCGAGTGTAAAGAAAGGGGTCGGGGCCTATAGTGCCATTTTGTGGAAGCTGCCCAAATGGAAGGCGATCGCGGCCGCCTCGGATTTCGCGCCTGGCATCACGGTGAACGAAGCGGAGTATAGAGGACTGCTGCTTTCCCTAGATCTGTTGGCTGACCGGACACAGGGGCGGATCATCATATGTGGCGATTCCAACCTGGTGATCCGGCAAATCACAGGAGAGGTAGATTGCAAGGCGCCTCGGCTGAGATTGTTAAATGATCGGGTTATGTCCGCCTTGCGGAGGTGGCCGGAGCACGAATTGCTACACGTCAAACGAGACTGGAATAACAGCGCAGACCATCTGGCCACCTTGGCCATGCGAGATCAGACCGGACTCACCGTTTCGGATCCAGGATTGTTGGACGAATTGGCGGAGATGAACAAACTATCGGAGATAATCAAACCGGCCGCTAGAGACGAGGGCCCCTCGCCCGAATCCAGCCGTCCCGTGGAAGAGGAATATAGCGACCGCGACTGGGAACAGGGCGTCCACGCCCGATCGGACCAAGAAGTGCCCTGCAGCAATAAAAGGTCCCTCTAGGCGGAACCCCGAGCAGGCCTGGCGAGACTGACCACGGTTGGTAGTCAACAGTGAATGTTTGGAGTGGGAACGGAAGAAGAACCGATGGATATATTAAAAAAGGAAAAACTGAGAGAAATGGAAGAATTAAAGCAAGCCCGACTACTCATCCCCGTCGATGACTATACTTGCCTTGGAGCCGAGTCACCCGAAGCCCAGGGTGGTCGGAGGGCCGTGCGCGGTATTGATTGCGCCAAGGATCTTGCTGGTCAATGGCCGCCAAAGATTGAGAAAGAGAGGTGGTCTGATCCAACGCACCTAGGCCGGGATACCACGTCCCTCCTTCCGCTGCATTTCCACTCCTGCGGTTTGGTAGATGGAGCATGAACGGGAAGAGAAACAGGTCCAAGTCACATTCACCATCCCGGATACCCGCCATGATGAACGCACACAGACGGACCCACGCTTCGGAAGCTCGCCCCCGACGATTCTTGCGGGCAAGGGAGTACCTGCGGAGGGACTCGTCCGCTCGCTTGTCCTCGGCCGAGATGTACAGGAAGTGGGTAGACTCCCAGATGGCCCGAGCGTGAGCCACGGTGAAATCATGAAGTCTCGCTTTGAATTCCGTGAACCATGGATCGGATGGAAGCCCCATATCCGGCATCTTGGTGTGCAAGATTTTCCAGGGTTCGGCCTTCATGAGTGTGTCGATGGCGCCCGACCTCATCAGGTCAGGGTCCCAAGTCTTTGGAGACGGCGCCTGGTGAGATCGTGGGAATAACCAGAGAGGCGGACGGGACAGAGAGTGAGCGAGTTGGGAACTGGAGATATTAGCCAGGCTGGTATTGCTCAGTTGCTCGACTGGCCAAGGCAGTATGGCAGACCGATCCGCCCCACTGGGGAAACGCCCTCCCGATAACCACAGAAGCGGAAGTTTGGGAAAAGAGGGCGTAAGAGGTAGAGTACTCCTCCGGACTTTAGACTTGGCTGCCGGTCGGTGGGGCCGGCGTGTAGTACGTGACCCGGCCGGGGTTGATCGTCGTTGTTTGGCCGGAGCCTGGGAAAGAGGTTCCTCTGAGTCACTCAGGTCGGGAGGGGTCAACCACTGATCAGGGTTGTCCTCGTCGTTGTCTTCCACTTTCTCCTCGGCCACTCCGTTGGAACTCGAGTTACGCGCGACCGAAGCGGCCGGGGCGTCGACAATGCTGGGAAGCAAGGATGGGTCGGACGGCTCACGTTCCCCGGAACCAAAACCTGCCGGCGGCGGAGTCTGCAGATCGATGATCTGATCGGATTCCCCTGGACCCGTCGTTCGCCTACCGGAACGGGAAGGGCGGCGACGGGTATCCGCGCGAGAACGGATCAACGCAACGTTGACTTGCTGAGCCTCGTAGTGCTCGTCTTCTTCGTCATCGTCATAGATAACCGAAGGGGAGGATGGCCCCGAGTCCGAAGAAGAATTAGGCGACGCGGCCGCTGGCTCAGAAGAGGGCACGGCCGCTGACTCAGAAGAAGGCACGGCCGCTGACTCAGAAGAGGGCGCAGGCCGCATCGGATCCCGAGTCCTCTTCAGAGTTAGAACTGGGGGTGAGACCGGTTCTACCGGGAGTGTATGGAGGGGATGGAAGAGGGGACCGCTCCGCGAACAGGCTGTCCTCGCTCTCCGACCCGGGCTCTTCCCCGTCGTCCGACTTGTCTGGAGGACATTGGCGCGAGGGTGGGGATTCGCTCTGCTTCCTCTTCTTAGGCGGGCTGGCATCGGCCAAAGGGGGGCTGGAGCCGGCCGGACGTTTTTGCCCCTGCGATCCTGCCGGGGCGGACGAAGAGTTGGGACTGGCAAGGGGCGAGTCGGAGCCGGCGGGAGGTTCCTCAGGTTCCGACCCTGCTGCAGCGGGCAACGGGGTTGGGTTCGGCGGAGAAGTCTTCCACTGACCCACCATTCCCAAGACAGACAAGACGGATTCCCGTACCTCGGGAGGAGCTCGAAAAAGGGGAGCGGCCTGGCTCTGAGTCGCCTCGAGCTGGTTTTGAAGTCCACACAACAAGGACCTAAAACGATCCTCTTTATCCAGCATGGCATGACAAACACGGTCCGCCCGAGCCAGTATGGCATGGGCGTCGGAATTCTCCTGGCGGGCCCGGTACAGCTCAGACCGCAACTCCTGTTGCCGAGAAGTGGCTTCTTGCAACTGCCGCTCCAGATCCGTGATTTGGCGAAGGGCCTGGGCGTGGGAGTCGCGCAGGTGGTCGCGGTTGTCCCGCACCTTATCCAGGTCTTGGGACACCTGGCGGAGCCGGGTACGAAGATGCGTAAGCTCCCGAGACATGTCCGGAATTTTGGCAGATTGCTGTTTCAGCTGTTCTAACTGTTGAACTGCGGAGTGACCAGAAAATAAAAACTGTAAGCAACTGGGCCATCACGTAAGAGGAGACGAGGCACTCACGCTGAAGCTTGGATCGTTGGACCAATTCCTGATTGGCAGACCGGAGAGGTTCGACGACGTCTTCCAACATGCGGAGGCGGTTGCGCTCTCCCGTCAGGACGGCGACTTGGCATTCGAGATCGGCCACCTTTTCTTGGAGATTGATTATTTCGGGAGATGGACCCCGAACGGCGGCTTCATCAGCCCGGCGGTTGGCAGCGGCGAGTTGACGGACCAAGTCGGCTTGGATCTGCTCCAAGCCATCCACCTGGGCGGTCAACACGTCCAGCCTTTTTTCCATCCCCGCCGTTTCGGAGATCGGGGTGGATGGCGCGGCCGCTCGTTGTAGAGCGTCCGTGAGCTGACCCACAATGGCCCTGAGGCGGGCCACCTCATCCTCCGCTGTTTTGCGACCGAGTTTCAGCTCGGCGACCCGGGGGTTCAGGCGGTCCAACATCGCGCAAGAAGTTTTGAAGCTCTGAGACAGAGCTTCATAGTTGTCCTGGCAGGATCGAAGTTCCGCCCGAAGGGAAGAAACGACGACTTTCAGTCTGTCTCGGTCGCCGCAGGCTTGGCCGTGAACGCGGAGCGCAGCCTCGGCGTCAGCGGTCGACAGCACCAGATCGGGGGTGCGAGATGATTTCGGTGGTTTTGCGATCTCCACCCCGCTGGCAGGCGAGTCGTCGTCCACGAGAACAAGGCGGCAGACGTTGGCCTTGTCAATTTGCAAGACTGGAGGTGAATCAAGACAATGTTAGTATTGGTGGGCATGCTTGCTGGCCAGTGTGGAGACCGATCGAGTTATGGAGATATTATGAAGTGGTGGGGTGACGTACCAAAGCGAGGCATGGATGGGCGGTATCGGGTCAAGTGAGTTCGAGTGAGATCGTGTCCCGACCGTTGTGCGGCCGTGTCGCGACTCAGGGGCGGCTGTGGTGAAGCGACTTATGAAATAATACAAAGTACTTTTCAAAGGGCGCATTCTGATTGGCGGAAATACGGGCCAAGGGTGTGGGCGCCGGATAGACGCCGCCGAGGAAGTCTACAAGCGGCCAGGCGGCGCCGGGCTGGAAATCAAGTCGGCGGACCTGACAAGGGGCGTGGATAGTCGGACAGGCGGGCTGAGCAGACGGGTGGACTATGGATGTTTGACGGCCGAGGCGCGGATTGCGGACGGCCAAGATGGCGGACTGTTCGTAAGGATGGAGTGAAGGGAGCCTGAAAGAAGAGGATTGTTCTAGTGGAAGGAGTAGGCACCTGGATCGTAGGAGAGGCTGCCAAGGGATTGCTAGCGTCAGCGGCCGAGAGGCGCGGATGGGTGGCTATCCGGCCGAGCCGGCCGGGTACAATGTACCATTCGGACTGGTACCATATGGGTTCGGTGTACCGGCCGGGTTGGTACCATTTGGGGGTTGGTGTACCGGCCGGGCAGGTACAAAGTCGGAGTTAGCCGGGTTGCGTTGGGTAAGGTATATGACTGGTCAGCCGTGTTATTTGAGGTAGGTTACACAAAGGGAGTATTGGACATAGGATAAATCAGTATACGTTTCGCTTTCTTAGACGCAATTCGCTTTTATTGGTTCACGGCAGAGGGCTAACAAGGTCCCCTCTTGCTGTTATTGGTTTGCCCGGGGAAGGTTAATTTAACCCACCGGAAGTCCCCTAACCGGGAGTCGCGGAGACTTCGTATACTCGCCTCAAGTCGCCCGTGTTTTGAACACGGTATTAAGTATTGGGAAGTGGTGACATTTTGGCCTTCTGTGGAAGAGTGTGGAGTTGTATCTGCCTCATATACACATTTGGATTCGCCCTTCATTGTTATTGGTTTAGCTGGCCGATTGATTATTCTCGGTCCAGCCGGCACTATACAAACTTCAAGTGTCTTATTGGTTTAGCTGGCCGATCGACTATTCTCGGCCCAGCCGGCACTATACAAAGTTCAAGTGTATTGCCAGACGAGCTCCCCGGTGACGATTTCCGCCCAGGAGCTACCCCTAGTCCTAACCCTCATCTCCCTATTGGACGGATTTACACTTTTCGCCCTAGGGTCCACCAG
The DNA here is from genome assembly GCA_001887855.2 of Sclerospora graminicola. Taxonomy (NCBI): domain Eukaryota; phylum Oomycota; class Peronosporomycetes; order Peronosporales; family Peronosporaceae; genus Sclerospora; species Sclerospora graminicola. The sequence goes on along the minus strand of MIQA02021791.1, from coordinate 8,096 downwards.
GAGAGCTAACCACCCAGTACTGACGGGTACACAAGGTGAGCTTTCAACATGCAACATTCGAGCAGTCGCGATCAAGCGGATGGAAGCGACCGATCCAGCCGGCCGGAAGCCGGATCGGATCATGACTCGGATGGACGGAGTACCCCCTCCGGTAGTCAGTCGTCTGGGACCCCCGTGGGTGTTCGCGTCTCAGGAAGATTTTCTGAGAGCGACTACACCACAGATGCGTGGGATCGGCTTTTACATCCATTACAGGTGGCAAGCTGCAACCAATGAGCACCAATAAGAGCTTCAAAACCGTGACGCTCAGGTCAAGGCACTTGAGAAGTTGCTTGGACTTGTTCTTTTTCAGCTGCTGTTGAATCAACGGTTGCGTACTCCCAAAACCCGTCAACAATGTCACAATGGCGCCAACAACACTGTTCACGAGCATTCATTGCGTCCCGCTTGGCCCAAAATCGTACATGATAAAGAAATACTGGCGATGGTGGTCCACAGGGACAGCCAGCAACGCTGGCATTAATCGAATGAGAAAGAACATAAAGTCAGCAAGTTTTTCTTCTCGGTGTGAGAAGGCGTGGAGGATTTTTGTTCGTTCGTTTCTTCTTCAAAGTCCGTGTTGGAGGTCGTTGCAATGGCTTCCGATAGCGCACTCACCATCAAGGCGCGCACTTCACGATGTTCATTGAAAACGAGCAGCTCTAACAGGAGCGAAGCGTTCGCCAATTCCACAAGACACGACCGCAAGAGATTGTACGTAAACGTCAAGCATTGCGTGTCGTATCGATACTTTTTGCGCCAAAACAGGCGATTTTCCGTCGCAATCAGTTGTCGAATCTGCTCGGGTGCAATCACGTGTGTCACATGGCGCAAATGCGCCAATCTGACCGATGCTTTGTGTTTTAGGCGAGCACAAAATGCGACCACGAGTACAGTGTAAAAAAACTGACACAGGTAGCACTCTTAGTATTGATGACATTGACCTTGGAAGGTACAGAAGTAGAATAAATAAAGATGCTCCGGTTTCTCATTTTGGCTCGGCGACAAGAGCCTCTGACAGAGCTACGACGAGCACATGTGCTTCTTCTTCCCCACCAAAACACTCTTCGAAAATTTGAGCCGGATCAAACGGGTCTCCAAGGTATCGTTAAATTCATACCACTGCTGCTTGTCACCAGGCACTTGCTGTTTTCGAAAGGTCGAGTAATAGTGTCCTGAATGAGGTGTCCCAAGATGCACAGCAATGCCCACAAGCTCGTAGTGAGAGTACTCGGTCGCGATTTTTCGTCCATCTTCGGTGCTCTCTGAGGTGGAGCTTAATCGAACGTCACAGCGGGGAGTTCCATCGCCTGTCGCTTTCTTTCTCGTCTCTCGCTGCCCTTCTTTTGTGGACGGGTACATGTCAAATTCCATTGGAAATTCAAAGCGATCGTGCAGTTTAATTTGTTGCATCTTTCAAAGTCAAACTCGAACCGTTTCAAGTGAATAATTAAACACAATGGAAGCTTCGAGATGGAAATGCGCTTGTGCGTTTCAAGTGTCACGTTTTCGTCTTCTTCGCCATCCATACCATTGTCATCTTTTCCCTTTAAGTCACGACCTGTTTCCCACGTGTAGCTAACGTTTTCACCTTCAAGCCACCCATCCAAAGACTCTTTTAGATTCTTTCGGTCCCGCACAGGCACGGAAATGAAGTGGAAAGGCTCGAACCGCTCACTATAACGATTCCCCTCCGCCACTAACTTATTGCTAAACTCACCACCAAAGAAGGTGTTCACGATATCCTCATCGGTTGTACCGGTACAGTGGCCACCATTTCTAGCTTGGCGGAAAAAGTCGACGGCGTCGAGCGTGTATTTATCAGAGGCGTAGCGTTAGAAACTCACGACTTCGCTGCCGCATTGCATGACCGGATGTACCGTGCAGTGCTATTAAACACCGTTTGCTTATTCCGCGTTTTTCGACCTCTAAAATTAGCTTCTACCTGGTATTTTTAGTATGCTGTGAATTTTTCATTATTACAGTGTGTTTCAACCCTACACCCCTGGCCAAAAATAAAGTACCCCCCATTTTTTTCTACGTTTTTTTGTATATCTCAGCGACTATTAGGAGTTAAGAGCTGCTGTTTGGATATGATGTATCTTTTATATTACTGAATAGGGGGCATGTGTAATTGACCTGGTTTTTGCAGTTTGTAGGGGGTCTCCCATACAAAAAACGAAATCGGGTACCTGGCCAAAATAAAAGACACCCTCACCCATACAAAAATCAAGATTAAATGTGTACTTTTTATTCAATAATGAGTCGACTCGATGACTTCAATGCATCGATTCAATGGGAACGACTTCGCTAGCTCACGGATGCCGGTCCGGAAACTCTTTTTCTTAGTGTATTTAATGCAGCCACTCTCAACGACTTCTCTGCTACATCCTTGGCCTGCTCGGGCGTACAGAAAGCCATCACATCGGCTAAGCGAGGGTACGTCTTGCTGTTGTTATGAGTCATTCCCATGCCCCCACCAACAGTAACATTTAAGCCAACCAGTTTGTCCTCCTTAACCTCGCCACCAGCAATTATCTTTTTGTCCAGCCAAATCCTATGGTAAGTACTAGTCTTTGGACTCAAGTGGGCTGAAATATCACGCGCTATAGCCATGATCTCCTGGTATGTTGCCACAGAGCAGGACGGGCCATCACATTACGATTGACATCACCGCAAGCAGCTAAAACTCCTTTCCTCTTACCATTACTCAGATTATTGAATAAAAAGTACACATTTAATTTTGATTTTTGTATGGGTGAGGGTGTCTTTTATTTTGGCCAGGTGTATGGGAGACCAGGTCAATTACACATGCCCCCTATTCAGTAATATAAAAGATATATCATATCCAAACAGCAGCTCTTAACTCCTAATAGTCGCTGAGATATACAAAAAAAACGTAGAAAAAAATGGGGGGTACTTTATTTTTGGCCAGAGTGTAACTGAAGTGTAGAACACCGGTTATACGGTTCAATGTAACCACGGAAGGAACCCACCCACCATTTTCGGAACGCGGTTTCGGCCGCATAAAACCTCAAGTAAGGTTACTCTGAGATTGTTCTCTTATTCTCAAATTTGCTGCATTGGAAAGAATGACGCGCAGGTTGTGGTTCCAGCTCGTGGGCGAAGACGGAAACGCTCTGACATCAGCCTTCTGCGTTGATTGTGCCGATATTGTCAAGGTGGCTCAAATCCGAAAAGCAGTGAAGAAGACGTGTCCGAATACTCTTGCGAATGTTGATGCGGTCAACCTCACAATATTCATAAAAGGGGTGGCGTTGGATCCGCAGGCCTGGCTGGTTGGAATCGATGAGAAAGAGAAGCTCATCGTGCAAGTGCATCGGATTCGAGCGGGTATCACCATCGATATACCACAAGTCAACTGGAATATCTCTCCTATACCGTGTCCTCGGCTACTCGTTGAAGATGACGACCAATTTATTGAATTGCCACCATCTTGCGTCAGTGGTACCGGATTTGGTCGCCCTGATCTCGCGCTGATTCTCTATCGTCGGCCACCTCTGGTGAAGCAATGGAATGAGATGAAGAGGTGTTCAATCCAAACGTACGCGCGTCTTTGGGTTGTTGGTCCACCTGGAACGGGAAAGTCGTGCGCAGCGCTCGCCTTTGCATGGTCGCTGGATCGATCGCACTGGGATGTGATTTGGCTTCATTACTCGCAAAGGTCCAAGCATTTCAATTGTGTTTGGCTTGAGGGAAACACGAAAGCGGTTTGCGTGCTGAAAGAGGAGGCGATAGAACGTGATCTGGCAGCAATCTTGACTGGGACGTCAAAGGCAAGGAAAACGATTGTTTTCCTGGATGGGTACGTGAATTCATCTGCGGCTGGAGAGGCAGCTCATCTCAGGTGCCTGCGTTGGCATCAGCAAGACAAATTCAAGCATCGAGTAGTGTGTGTTTGCTCGATGGTTTCAGTCGGAAAAGAATATCGACCAGAACTTTACAATCTGATTCCGGCGAACGTGGATGAGCAAAAAGAAGATATGGAGATGTCAGAGGAGGGGAAGACGAGCGAATTGCAGCATGCAGTGGATCGGCCAGTCAAGTCGCAGATGCTCTTCAAACTGACATCGTGGCGCTTTGAGGATTACAAGGAGGCAATCTTGAACAACAAGTTTTTCGAGAGTGTAATGCGCAAGTTTCCAGCGTATTCAAAATACGATGATCCAGACAAGGAAGCAAATGAGAGAATCCAGTTGCTGCGAGAAAAGTACTTTGTGGCCGGTGGAAGCGCGAGGCTTATGTTCGATGAATCGACAGAAGGAGCGATCGATGCACTCGATGAAGTACTTGATGGGACACCAAACATCGAGCTGTACCTCAATGGGTTTGTTGGCGATTCATCTTCTAATGCTGTCAACCGTTTACTTGCTAGGTATGAGAGACCCCATGGTTACGACATTCGATTGGTGAGTGAATACGTCGTGCGTCACTTTGCAACGGTGATGGGTCCGCATCTACTCGAGAAGTTCGCGAGGGCTTGCAACGTGAATCCATCGATGGATGGTTTTATTCTCGAAGCTTGGTTTTTTGCTCATCTCAGCGAGAATGGCTTAACGTGGAAAGAGTATGTGGACACGACACTAAAATGTGGCAAATGGGAGAGATCAAGCATCGTATTTTTCGATCCAGAGAAGGATCCGATTCGTATTTCATTGGATGGTCCGGAGTGGATGGCTCCAGTCAAGTGGAACCAAGGCGGATACGACGCTGTTTTTGTCGACAAAGCAGAAAAACTGGTCCGATTTGTTCAAGTGACGCGTGCTGAGTGCCATACGTTTGATGAGACATACTTCATTGACCTCTTGAACAGACTCGCCGCTGACAAGCTGAACCAAATTGCTGTGGTTGAACTGTGTTTTGTCGTCCCAATGGCTAGGCTGAAAACGTTCAAGTTACCCGTGAGTACGGAAGACTTTAAGAGCATCGTTGTGGATGTTGCTTCGTCGCCATCGCGAGCTACTCGGAGTCATCCCGATCAAACATTTCAAGCTTGCAGTGCAAACGTCACTGTCATCGGAGTTGACTATGAAATTACCAACCGTCACTCGGTCGAAGGATCGCAAGTTTGCAAGAAGCTCAAAACGACAATGCGCTGAGAAAGCTCTCGGAAAAATTTCGCCGAAATAGTGCCGCCATATTTTTAGCCAATCAGATCACACCAATGTAGTTTTTTTATTACAAACAAGCAAGTATTAACGTAAAACATCAGATTTTCGCAGTAAATTGGGTACCTTAGCTAAATTAGGGTAATCTTGTTCAATCAGCAGACAGGTGGAATCCGGGTTATCCATAGAGATGTCTCACTTTTCATTTCGCAGTCTGGACCTCACCCAACAAGGATGGGGAGGTTCTGGACAGGAATTAGAAGCAACGGATCTCAACGGACGGACGGCCTCGGCACAGGCCCAGGCCCAGGCCCTCCCTCTTCGGACTGCAGCACGCCCCGCCAGAGCGGGCGCGCAGGCTCACCGCCAGCAGCGAAACGGGCGGCGGTGACGTACGCTCAGGATATACGGGGCTGGCTTCACAAAGAGCCAGTTCCCACGGCAAAGAGGACATCACTTGGAGGTGTGGGAGAGCCTACGGGGCCACTACACCAAGAACCAAGGGAACGCTCAAACTCCGCGAATCACGGAGTCACGACAGGGTGTGAGGTAGAGCCTGCGGGGCCACCACACCCAGGATTAAAGACGCAATCTCAGGGAAGGATGCTTGAGGGTGTGGAAGAGCCTGCGGGGCCACCACACCTTCGACCATCAGTGAACTCACAGGTTGCGATTACCGGAGGTAAGACAGGGTGTGAAAAAGGGCCTGCGAGGCCATCACACCCAGGATTGAAGTTGCACTTTTACAGTGTAGCAGAAGGACCGCGAAGAGGAATGCTATGGGGAAGATTGCACGGGGAAAGGGTGAGCCTGTAGCGCCACCAAACCTCGGCTCCAATAGGAATAATACCGATGGTTCCCAGAAGGAAAAGATCAAGAGTGTGGAAGTGCTTGCACTCATAGGCGAAAATCTGCAATTGGAAATTGCTAACAAAGGAGGAACACCGCCTATTCACAGGCAAGAGCAGGAGAAAGAAAGATACTTTCACCTGAGTTCAACGGACAGCGAGTCAAAGGATGCGAGAAGCATGAAGAAGCAGGATCGGACGACAACACCACTGGTGCTACGTCAGACGAAGTCCAGGCGGACAGATATACGAATGCGAGAAAGGGCATATGGCACCAATTCTCAGGCAAAAGTAAGCGGGCTCTTGAGCGGGTTCGCAAGGATAACAGAGAGGGTAAAGGGTTTCAAGGGACAAGATGGACGCAAATCATCAAATTTTACGCGCGTTAATCTGATCCGAAGTCACCAACACGTAGGTAGAATGAACAGGTCAGGAAATTTGACAGTTCTCAAGGACATTCGTAGCAGCTAAAAGTGATAAAGATAAATAGACTGTACCAATAAAAAAAAATAAAAAAAAAATCCATAGAGATGTCTGAAAAAGTATTTAAGTCGACCAAAACCCCACCAAAAATATCGTTTATAGAAATGTCGCTGAAAAACCTAAAGATCGACCAAAATATCAGTTTCGCGGAAAACTGCTGCTTTCGATTAATCAGCCAGTGGTGGCACACGTAGCAAAAATACAGACATATAATTGGCCAGCTGATGGTTGTTGTTGTAAAACGTAGTCTATTTAGTAAATTTTAACTATTAAATAAAATCCCTTAGTACTCGATGTAAACCTTCCCCTGATCGATACTCATCCCGTCGTAACGAAAGTAAAAATTTTTGACGATCAATAGGTCGGTCTCGCATCTCACCCTGGATGCTGTCGAGACATATCTGCAACCGGATTCCTCGTAACCTTGAACTTGAACACCGCTTTTCAAACTCAATGACCGCTTGAAGTTGCTCCAAAGTCTTTTTCCAAAGAAAACCTAAGTGTTCCCGCGCATTCCTTCTTATTCCTTGGAAAATATGTTCATTACGAAGCTGCCATAACCACGTCGCTCCTATCGAGCAAAACGCCCACCACAATCTGTGCATCTCCTTACTACACGATGTAGCTTGATGCCCACATGGAGTTTTTAACCGCTGCATAATTACTGGTGATATTGGCGGTGCCTGACTAGTGACGAAATGCCATTTGTATGCATCTATCTCCTTCGCATTTGCCCACCAACCGTTCCATAAGCTTAAAACACGTGTCCACAGTTTCTGTGCACGCGTACACCCCCACACTATATGTGTGACCCCTTTCCCGGGTGCTAAACAATGATCATCCATTGTGCACCCGCCTTGTGATGAATATCCATCGTAAAAACAATTGAGCTGGAACGTAGTCATTCGATACAAACACCAACGTTGATAATCGGAAAGCAGGTGGTCATGCTTCCACACATCCTTTATCGTCTGATCTTGCACAAATCCATTCCACGTATCTCTCTCCGTTTGCACTGCCATCTCATGTCCATTTTGTGAAGTGACTTCGCAATTATCTTGTAATAAAGTCCTCGGAAGGTCCGCCGCAGCCATTTTGTGATGGATGTAGGACGTACATCTTCGCTCGTCTCCCACGCAATACCGTGAATGGTTGGATGTGCTTCAAAAACCAAGCCATGTGGCCGCTCTGTCTCCTCATCACAACTTAACTTCGGTTCCCTTTTGACCATCTTGACACAGTCCCAATAGAGTCCGTCCTGTCGTTGGCGTAACACGCATTGAGTACCTGTCCTTTTATCTGCTCCTGTTATCGTCCTTCTACTATGTACTGTCCAGTCCATCGTAATCCATTGTTGAGGCGTCCATAGAAGTCGTACTGGCCTTGGTTCACCCAGGAATTGCCCAATCTCTACTCGTGGGGAGCACAAGATTATTGTAAGCAGCCATCTACCCACCTTTGCTCTGATATGGCCCTTCCCCGCCTCAAACTTCGCTGTCCATGCATACGTAGTATCAGACACTCGTTGGATGCTCAAGTCTCCGATCTTGCCCTTAACACACCGCTCATATTTCCTTGCAGACATAGCGCCCCCCGA
>MIQA02021789.1:0-22798 GCA_001887855.2 Sclerospora graminicola | reverse complement strand
TGGTGAAGCGACTTATAAAATAATGCAAGGTACTTTCCAAAGGGAGCATTCTGATTGGTGGAAATAAGGGCCAGGGGTGTAGGCGCCGGATAGTCGCCGCCGAGGAAGTCTACAAGCGGCCAGGTGGCGCTAGGCTGGAAATCGGACCGGCGGGCCTGACAAAGGGGCGTTGACAATCGGACAGGCAGGCTGAGCAGACGGGAGGACTATGGATGTCTGACGGCCGAGGCGCGGATAGCGGACGGCCAAGATGGCGGACTGTTCGTAAGGATGGAGAGAAGGGAGCCTGAAAGAAGAGGATTGTTCTAGTGGAAGGAGTAGGCACCTGGATCGTAGGAGAGGCTGCCAAGGGATTGCTAGCGTCAGCGGCCGAGGGGCGCGGATGGGTGGCTATCCAGCCGAGCCGGCCGGGTACAATGTACCATTCGGACTGGTACCATATGGGTTCGGTGTACCGGCCGGGTTGGTACCATTTGGGGTTGGTGTACCGGCCGGGCAGGTACACAAAGTCGGAGTTAGCCGGGTTGCGTTGGGTAAGGTACATGACTGGTCAGCCGTGTTATTTGAGGTAGGTTACACAAAGGGAGTATTGAACATAGGATAAATCAGTATACGTTTCGCTTTCTTAGACACAAGTCGCTTTTATTGGTTCACGGCAGAGGGCTAACAAGGTCCCCTCTTGCTGTTATTGGTTTGCCCGGGGAAGGTTAAGTTAACCCACCGGGAGTCGCGGCGACTTCGTATACTCGCCTCAAGTCGCCCGTGTTTTGAACACGGTATTAAGTATTGGGAAGTGGTGACATTTTGGCCTTCTGTGGAAGATTGTGGAGTTGTATCTGCCTCATATACACATTTGGATTCGCCCTTCATTGTTATTGGTTTAACTGGCCGATTGATTATTCTCGGTCCAGCCGGCACTATACAAACTTCAAGTGTCTTATTGGTTTAGCTGGCCGATCGACTATTCTCGGCCCAGCCGGAACTATACAAAGTTCAAGTGTATTGCCCAACGAGCTCCCCGGTGACGATTTCGCCCAGGAGCTACCCCTAGTCCTACACCTCATCTCCCTATTGGACGGATTTACACTTTTCGCCCTAGGGTCCACCAGGAGAGTTAACCACCCAGTACTGACGGGTACACAAGGTGAGCTTTCAACATGCAACATTCGAGCAGTCGCGATCAAGCGGATGGAAGCGACCGATCCAGCCGGCATCAAGCCGGATCGGATCATGACTCGGATGGACGGAGTACCCCCTCCGGTAGTCAGTCGTCTGGGACCCCCGTGGGTGTTCGCGTCTCAGGAAGATTTTCCGAGAGCGACTACACCACATTGGTGCGCGTGCCCGGATCTCTTGGTGACCCTGGATATCACCGCGAGTCCCTAGCGGGCGAAAGACCTAAACCTGTTAAATTTGTTGACGATGTTGTGTCGGGTGCATTGGGGGAAAGCATATCGCCCCCAATGCTGCTGAAGATGGAAGGATACGATGGTTGCCTCGGATTGGGGGAGTTCGAGGTTGACATTAAAGAAGAAGTTACTCCCCTAGAGGCTCCGCCGGGGGCGGATTACGGTGCTACCTACGGCAGTGCCGGCCGCTACACGGATGGAGCCGGATCGGACTATGGTGCAAGTCGCCATAGTCCGAGGAAGGATCATGGTTCCGACCATGATCCTAACGAACAAATGCATATTATGGATATAAAAGAAAAAAATAAGGAAGAAAAAGCTGAAGTCGGATACGACCGGAGTGGGAAGCCGGCCGGATCGGGACCAAGTCGCGATCTGGCCCCCCTACCCCTAAAGAAACCGGATTGGCAGGAATTGGATTATCCGACCTACAAAGACAAACCGCGCTTCGAAGAGGAAGAAGAGAAGCAGGACGGCCTATCGACGGATATCGACTTGGAGCGTGCTTTCCATCTTCACGAGTTTGGGCAATTCTTGCGGACGGATAAGGTACTAAAAATAACACGGCCGAAGATCATAGGCGGATTGAAAGGTCCCGTCTCTCCCCCAACTCTCTCAGACGGCCACGTGTCCTTTATTAGAGGACTATTCGATCAACTCAAACAAGCCGGCATTAACACCGGCGTGTTTGATCCGAACGAGTTGTTTGATCTGAAGACGGACAAGTTGAAGGAGGCGTCCAGCGCCCTGCACGACCACTTGGTACCGCTAGTGGGTTGCTCGCCGCCGTCGAAGAAGATGACAGCTACGACTGGAGTGGCGCCGTCTACGCCGCCGGCGACAAGCAAACCAGCCGGGATACACTCGGGCTCTTCGCAGTACGAGTCTGCCCCTTCGGAAGCAGACTCATCTGATTCATCAGTGGGTATCACCCGCATGACGCTTGGCCCAAGGGGAGCAGCGCGTGTGGCGACAGCCATGAGACTTGGAGGACGTGAGGATCCGGGTACGCCCGAGCGGAAGAACGGCGGCCAGTACAGCGTACAGGCCTGGCGGACAGCGACGGCGGATCCAGAACCGAAGGAGGAAGACGAAGACGCGGATGGACGGGTTAAGAAGGAATGCCAATCTGGCAGCCCGGCTGCCCCTCAAGCCGCCCCTCAAGCCGCCCCTCAAGCCGCCCCTCAAGTCGCTCCTCAGGTGCCGGATCACCTGCAAAACATGTTCTCGGCGATGATGGAGCGATACTTGGAAGAGCAACGTCGGCTGAGCGCCAGCCGCGGCAGTCCGAAGTCACCGAACCAGCCTGCTCGTCGTGGAACACAGGCCCCCGGACCAGTCCAGTACTATGCGAGGGAGCCGAGTGATGAAGACATGGAGTCGGTGCAGTCCAAGCAAAGTGAACCCCATGCCGCCCCACCGAGCCGCCAGACAGGTCGCCGGACCGGACGTCGCCCAACAAACAGGAAGCTGTCTCTCAGCGACGTGGATATGGAATCCGTCAAGTCGGCCAAATACCATTACGATCCGGATGACTTGGATCTGGGGATGGCCCGCCGAGCCCATATGGCCTCGGCCCAAGCGTTTGACGCGGATTCGGGAGCGATCACGAGGGTGCGAATGTCGGCCACGTCCGAGCTGAAGGACTTCACCGGACGCGACACGGACGAGGACCAGGCCCGAGGATGGTTGAGCAAGACGAAGTCGGCATTTCTCAGAGACCGGACGTCGGACTATGAGAATGCCTGATCTTCGGGGATTTGATGAAGGGACCAGCGAAACACTGGATCCAACAGCTCAGCCGGGAAACCCGAGGAAATTGGAGGGGACTGGCCGGTGCGTTCGAGGAACAATACTGCGGAGCTGGAATGTCAGCGGCGCGACAATATTTCCACTCCAAGAAGCGAGCGGATGAGACCCCCCTGGAGTATCTCCATCGCTTAAATGTCGCTGGCATGAGAGCGGATATTCCCGTTAAAGAAGATACCAGCCGGTCGGAAGCTGCCCGTGAACACGTGAAACTTTTCATCAGCACGTTGGACGATCGGGAGCTGGCAGACCAGCTGGCGTTACTGCGGTTGAAGAATACGACGGAGCTGGAATTGACGTTGCGCACGTACCTAAGGGCGAAGAAGCAAGTCCCCAAGGCGGCAGTCGGAACCGGTCGTTTCAAGTCCCGATTTAACGCGGAGCAAGGAGGCCGGCCGCCATCTACCAGGACGGCCCGGGCCGTCCGCATGGTCGCCCGAGAGTCAGACGCGACCAGCTCGGAAGAGGAGTATCAGCGATCTGGGGGCGAGTCTGAGGAGGAACAGTATCGGTACCTTTTCTCGGCAGAAGTCAGTCAGCCGTCCAGTCTGCCAGCCGGTTCCGGTCAGTCGAAGAGTTTTCCGGCTCGAGCTGACCAGGATTACCCCAGGCGCAAGTGCACCCACTGTGGGTCCATCAAGCATGACGACCGGAGCTGCTCGAAGCGGCTGACGTGCAAGAAGTGCGAGAGGAAGGGACACCCGGCGGAACACTGTCTGTTCACGTGTAAGGCTTGCGGGGAGGTGCATGAGGCGGGACTGTGCCCAATGGAAGAATTCTACAACCTGTTGAAGAAGTGGTACGTCCCGACCAAGCATGCTGGAATGTTGTCGCCTGGAGCGGAAAAGATGTTAAACTAGATCGCTCGCCAGGTTGGAATCTGGTTCGAGCCGAGCGGTCTAGTGTTAGTATCTATGCATATGTCGGTAAAGAGGATAATCAAGAAGCAAAGCAAAGGATAACCGACAATACATGTAAGTTTGACGATTACGTCACCCGGTCCCCGGCCGGTACGGCTGACCCCTTCCTGGTGAGCAGTATACGGACGGATGAGTATTCCCGGTCTGAAGTGCGAATGGAATTGAACTTGTTACCTGGCGAGTCGCGAGGTTATTGGAAGTATCACTCGCCGGATAAATGGTTCAAGCAGGCCAAGGCGGATGGAAAAATCAATAACCAGAAAGCTACCATGCTGTTCGACTCTGGCGCAGAAGTGTCTATCGTAGACACCACCTTTGCTCGTAAGGTGGGGTGTGAGATAGACGAGACGAAGCGGCAGGAGTGTATCGGCATTGGAGAAAGCTCATACATGACCCAAGGAAGGACAAGAGTCAAGATTACGTTAGCTGGGTCGTTGGTATACTACTTTACCGCCTGGGTAGGCAAGCTAGCCGGGCTGGATGCAATTTTGGGCATGGATTTTATGGTCCCGGCCGGTATACGGCTGGACTTATCGCATGGGACATTGACGTTGCCGGACGAGGTACAGATCCAGCTGGCCGGCCGGCGGCCCTTATATGGCGCCCACGTCCAGTTCCTCAAGCTAGGTCAGTTTGTAACGGTGCCAGTGGGAAAGGCGGTGGAAGTAATGTTACGGCCGACACGACCGGCGGAGTAAGTTATGGCTGACAAGGGGCGAGTGCTGGGTACCATCGGTTGTTAAAGGGGGTGGTCATCTCAACTTCATAAGCGTGACCAACATCTCTGAAAAGCCCCTCACCTTGCATGAAGATGTGATTATTGGAATGTGGCTGGCCGAGGATAAAGTGCCCCGCCGGCCGGGCTATGTCACTATTGGCTCAAGACGCTATATCGAGTGGCAAAACCTGGCTTTTCAGGCAACCACCGATCTGGTCAGCGAAGAGGAAGAATTAGAAGAGGACCAGACTCCGATGGTGGATAAACCCGAGTACCGGACCCCTTCTAAAATATTGACGCGGAGCCGGCCGTCGCCGGATCCGGCTGAATGTATTGACCGAAGCTACGCCCCGATCGCGGAACTGGTTTTGCCCACTCAGAGGGAGACGGACGAACGACAGAGTCGGGAGAAAGGACCAAGCAGAGTTGCATATGCGGTCAGCCCCGATGACAGTTGTGACGACCGAAGTGAAGGCGGATCGGCCCAGCCGGCCGAGCAGAATTCGGAAATAGCCGAAGGCGGATCGGCCCAGCCGGCCGACCAAGATCCCGAAGCAGCCGAAGCCGATCAAGTCTGCATTCATGAAGGGGGCGAGCTATACGTTGAAGGCATGGAAGAGCAGATGGCGGTGCTACCTGAGGTGACCCCCTGCCCCCCAGCGGTCACTATCGACGATCTACAAGTGGGAGACCCGGATGTGAACACCCCGGAGGAGATCAGCAGATTGAAGGATATTATATGGAAAAGACGACATCTGTTGATCGGACCAGGGAACGCACTTCCTCCGGCCGCCCATGGGGCGGTATGTGATATTGATGTGGGAGGCGCCAAGCCGGTCGCACAGAGATGCCGAAGAGTCGCCCCCCAGTATCGGGAAAAGTTGTCAGAGCTTATTAAGGGTTTGCTGGCCACCAAGATAATTCAGCCGTCCACCTCGCCATGGGCTTCGCCCATTGTAATTATTATTAAGAAGAATGGGGTGGATATAAGGTTGTGCATCGATTACCGGCTGGTGAACCGGCTGACTAAGCTGATGATTTATCCGATGCCGCTGATAAACGACCTGCTGGAGGACCTGGATAAAGTTTTGTGGTATTGCTCATTGGACATGGCCAGTGGATTCTGGGTGGTCTCTATGACCGATCGTGCACGGGAGATCTCTGCATTCGTGACGCCTTTCGGGTTGTTCGAGTGGAACCGGATGCCGTTCGGTCTGAAGAATGCCCCGCAGATTTATCAACGGTTGATAGATAACGCGCTGTACGGACACTTCAAGATCAAGGCGGAGCAAGATCCGGCTCTGGTCGGGGATGTGTTCGCCGAAGGTGACCCGGACCCCGACCCAAAACCTTCAGTTTTGGGGCGGCGGTCTTACATTGATGACATTCTCGTTACGGCAACTACCTGGGATTTACTGTGTGACAAAGTGGAGAAGTTGATGATTACGTGTGAAAAGTGGAATCTTTCGATTAGTGTGGTTAAGAGTTTCTGGGGAAAGACTAAGGTGACCTATCTGGGTCATCAAGTGTCGATTGCCGGATTGGAGGCTAACCCGAAGGATTTGGAGTCCTTGAGTAATCTGCCTTTCCCGCGATCCCTAAAGGCTATGCAATCCTTTTTGGGGAGCCTGAATTATTACAGTCGGTTCATCGAGGATTTTGCAGTCTATGCGGCGGTCTTGTATGAGTTGCGGGAGGTGGATTACCATAAGCTGAGAGAGCAGGATAGGCAAGCGGAGACGCAAGCCGGGCCGGCAATTTCAGCCAATGAGGAAGCGCCCTTTTCGGTTATTTCAGCGAATGAGGAAGCGCCCTTTTCGGTTATTTCAGCCAATGAGGAAGCGCCCTTCTCGAGTATTTCAGCCAATGGGGAAGCGCCCTTGTCTGCCCAGACAAGCGACCGGCCGCCGGACCCCGGCGCGGCCGGCCCGGACGACCACATGACCCGAGCGATGGTGGCTTTTGGCATGTTAAAGGCGAAGATGGCGACCACACCGGTCCTGAAACATTTCGATGTTAATAAGACTCCGGTGGTCATCATCTACGCTAACAAGTGGGCCATCTCGGCCGCTCTCGTGCAAGATCATGACGGAGTGTACTGCCCCGTGACCTTCACCAGCCGGACCCTGAAAGTTAATGAAGTTAATTATGGGTTGGTGGATAAGGAAGTTCTGGCTCTATTACGGATCTTGGATGTGTGTTATACAATGCTGGTGTCTCGGACTATCAAAGTACTATCCAGACGGTCGACCCTATCATGGCTCCTGACGGCGAATGGGATTGATGGCCGGCTGGGGAGATGGGCGGCTCTGTTGTCTCAGTGGTCCCTCGAAGTTATTAAGTGTACTAAAGGGGAAGAGGAAATACTGGGCACACTGGCTGCCAGCATTACCCCCCGGGCAGAAGTGGAGGAAGCACTGATAGCGATCGCACCTCGGAAGCAGCCTCGACAAACTATCGTATTGCCGCCGCCAACAGTGGGACCCACGGAGGAACTAATGGTTTTGAGTTTCGATGGGTCGGCGAGTGTAAAGAAAGGGGTCGGGGCCTATAGTGCAATTTTGTGGAAGCTGCCTGAATGGAAGGCGATCGCGGCCGCCTCGGATTTCACGCCTGGCATCACGGTGAACGAAGCGGAGTATAGAGGACTGCTGCTTTCCCTAGATCTGTTGGCTGACCGGACACAGGGGCGGATCATCATATGTGGCGATTCCAACCTGGTGATCCGGCAAATCACAGGAGAGGTAGATTGCAAGGCGCCTCGGCTGAGATTGTTAAATGATCGGGTTATGTCCGCCTTGCGGAGGTGGCCGGAGCACGAATTGCTACACGTCAAACGAGACTGGAATAACAGCGCAGACCATCTGGCCACCTTGGCCATGCGAGATCAGACCGGACTCACCGTTTCGGATCCAGGATTGTTGGACGAATTGGGGGAGATGAACAAACTGTCGGAGATAATCAAACCGGCCGCTAGAGACGAGGGTCCCTCGCCCGAATCCAGCCGTCCCGTGGAAGAGGAATATAGCGACCGCGACTGGGAACAGGGCGTCCACGCCCGATCGGACCAAGAAGTGCCCTGCAGCAATAAAAGGTCCCTCTAGGCGGAACCCCGAGCAGGCCTGGCGAGACTGACCACGGTTGGTAGTCAACAGTGAATGTTTGGAGTGGGAACGGAAGAAGAACAGATGGATATATTAAAAAAGGAAAAAACTGAGAGAAATGGAAGAATTAAAGCAAGCCCGACTACTCATCCCCGTCGATGACTATACTTGCCTTGGAGCCGAGTCACCCGAAGCCCAGGGTGGTCGGAGGGCCGTGCGCGGTATTGATTGCGCCAAGGATCTTGCTGGTCAATGGCCGCCAAAGATTGAGAAAGAGAGGTGGTCTGATCCAACGCACCTAGGCCGGGATACCACGTCCCTCCTTCCGCTGCATTTCCACTCCTGCGGTTTGGTAGATGGAGCATGAACGGGAAGAGAAACAGGTCCAAGTCACATTTACCATCCCGGATACCCGCCATGATGAACGCACACAGACGGACCCACACCTCGGAAGCTCGTCCCCGACGATTCTTACGGGCAAGGGAGTACCTGCGGAGGGACTCGTCCGCTCGTTTGACCTCGGCCGAGATGTACAGGAAGTGGGTAGACTCCCAGATGGCCCAAATGTGAGCCACGGTGAAATCATGAAGTCTCGCTTTGAATTCCGTGAACCATGGATCGGATGGAAGCCCCATATCCGGCATCTTGGTGTGCAAGATTTTCCAGGGTTCGGCCTTCATGAGTGTGTCGATGGCGCCCGACCTCATCAGGTCAGGGTCCCAAGTCTTTGGAGACGGCGCCTGGTGAGATCGTGGGAATAACCAGAGAGGCGGACGGGACAGAGAGTGAGCGAGTTGGGAACTGGAGATATCAGCCAGGCTGGTATTGCTCAGTTGCTCGACTGGCCAAGGCAGTATGGCAGACCGATCCGCCCCACTGGGGAAACGCCCTCCCGATAACCACAGAAGCGGAAGTTTGGGAAAAGAGGGCGTAAGAGGTAGAGTACTCCTCCGGACTTTAGACTTGGCTGCCGGTCGGTGGGGCCGGCGTGTAGTACGTGACCCGGCCGGGGTTGATCGTCGTTGTTTGGCCGGAGCCTGGGAAAGAGGTTCCTCTGAGTCACTCAGGTCGGGAGGGGTCAACCACTGATCAGGGTTGTCCTCGTCGTTGTCTTCCACTTTCTCCTCGGCCACTCCGTTGGAACTCGAGTTACGCGCGACCGAAGCGGCCGGGGCGTCGACAATGCTGGGAAGCAAGGATGGGTCGGACGGCTCACGTTCCCCGGAACCAAAACCTGCCGGCGGCGGAGTCTGCAGATCGATGATCTGATCGGATTCCCCTGGACCCGTCGTTCGCCTACCGGAACGGGAAGGGCGGCGACGGGTATCCGCGCGAGAACGGATCAACGCAACGTTGACTTGCTGAGCCTCGTAGTGCTCGTCTTCTTCGTCATCGTCATAGATAACCGAAGGGGAGGATGGCCCCGAGTCCGAAGAAGAATTAGGCGACGCGGCCGCTGGCTCAGAAGAGGGCACGGCCGCTGACTCAGAAGAAGGCACGGCCGCTGACTCAGAAGAGGGCGCGGCCGCTTCGGTATTCCGAGTCCTCTTCAGAGTTAGAACTGGGGGTGAGACCGGTTCTACCGGGAGTGTATTGAGGGGATGGAAGAGGGGACCGCTCCGCGAACAGGCTGTCCTCGCTCTCCGACCCGGGCTCTTCCCCGTCGTCCGACTTGTCTGGAGGACATTGGCGCGAGGGTGGGGATTCGCTCTGCTTCCTCTTCTTAGGCGGGCTGGCATCGGCCAAAAGGGGGCTAGAGCCGGCCGGACGTTTTTGCCCCTGCGATCCTGCCGGGACGGACGAAGAGTTGGGACCGGCAAGGGGCGAGTCGGAGCCGGCGGGAAGTTCCTCAGGTTCCGACCCTGCTGCAGCGGGCAACGGGGTTGGGTTCGGCGGAGAAGTCTTCCACTGACCCACCATTCCCAAGACAGACAAGACGGATTCCCGTACCTTGGGAGGAGCTCGAAAAAGGGGAGCGGCCTGGCTCTGAGTCGCCTCGAGCTGGTTTTGAAGTCCACACAACAAGGACCTAAAACGATCCTCTTTATCCAGCATGGCATGACAAACACGGTCCGCCCGAGCCAGTATGGCATGGGCGTCGGAATTCTCCTGGCGGGCCCGGTACAGCTCAGACCGCAACTCCTGTTGCCGAGAAGTGGCTTCTTGCAACTGCCGCTCCAGATCCGTGATTTGGCGAAGGGCCTGGGCGTGGGAGTCGCGCAGGTGGTCGCGGTTGTCCCGCACCTTATCCAGGTCTTGGGACACCTGGCGGAGCCGGGTACGAAGATGCGTAAGCTCCCGAGACATGTCCGGAATTTTGGCAGATTGCTGTTTCAGCTGTTCTAACTGTTGAACTGCGGAGTGACAAGAAAATAAAAACTGTAAGCAACTGGGCCATCACGTAAGAGGAGACGAGGCACTCACGCTGAAGCTTGGATCGTTGGACCAATTCCTGATTGGCAGACCGGAGAGGTTCGACGACGTCTTCCAACATGCGGAGGCGGTTGCGCTCTCCCGTCAGGACGGCGACTTGGCATTCGAGATCGGCCACCTTTTCTTGGAGATTGATTATTTCGGGAGATGGACCCCGAACGGCGGCTTCATCAGCCCGGCGGTTGGCAGCGGCGAGTTGACGGACCAAGTCGGCTTGGATCTGCTCCAAGCCATCCACCTGGGCGGTCAACACGTCCAGCCTTTTTTCCATCCCCGCCGTTTCGGAGATCGGGGTGGATGGCGCGGCCGCTCGTTGTAGAGCGTCCGTGAGCTGACCCACAATGGCCCTGAGGCGGGCCACCTCATCCTCCGCTGTTTTGCGACCGAGTTTCAGCTCGGCGACCCGGGGGTTCAGGCGGTCCAACATCGCGCAAGAAGTTTTGAAGCTCTGAGACAGAGCTTCATAGTTGTCCTGGCAGGATCGAAGTTCCGCCCGAAGGGAAGAAACGACGACTTTCAGTCTGTCTCGGTCGCCGCAGGCTTGGCCGTGAACGCGGAGCGCAGCCTCGGCGTCAGCGGTCGACAGCACCAGATCGGGGGTGCGAGATGATTTCGGCGGTTTTGCGATCTCCACCCCGCTGGCAGGCGAGTCGTCGTCCACGAGAACAAGGCGGCAGACGTTGGCCTTGTCAATTTGCAAGACTGGAGGTGAATCAAGACAATGTTAGTATTGGTGAGCATACTTGCTGGCCAGTGTGGAGACCGACCGAGTTATGGAGATATTATGAAGAGGTGGGATGACGTACCAAAGCGAGGCATGGATTGGCGGTATCGGGTCAAGTGAGTTCGGGTGAGATCGTGTCCCGACCGTTGTGCGGCCGTGTCGCGACTCAGGGGCGGCTGTGGTGAAGCGACTTATGGAATAATACAAAGTACTTTTCGAAGGGCGCATTCTGATTGGCGGAAATACGGGCCAAGGGTGTGGGCGCCGGATAGACACCGCCGAGGAAGTCTACAAGCGGCCAAGCGGCGCCAGGCTGGGAATCAAGTCGGCGGACCTGACAAGGGGCGAGGATAGTCGGATAAGCGGGCTGAGCAGACGGAAGGACTATGGATGTTTGACGGCCGAGGCGCGGATGGCGGACGGCCAAGATGGCGGACTGTTCGTAAGGATGGAGTGAAGGGAGCCTGAAAGAAGAGGATTGTTCTAGTGGAAGGAGTAGGCACCTGGATCGTAGGAGAGGCTGCCAAGGGATTGCTAGCGTCAGCGGCCGAGAGGCGCGGATGGGTGGCTATCCGGCCGAGCCGGCCGGGTACAATGTACCATTCGGACTGGTACCATATGGGTTCGGTGTACCGGCCGGGTTGGTACCATTTGGGGTTGGTGTACCGGCCGGACCGGTACACAAAGTCGGAGTTAGCCGGGTTGCGTTGGGTAAGGTACATGACTGGTCAGCCGTGTTATTTGAGGTAGGTTACACAAAGGGAGTATTGGACATAGGATAAATCAGTATACGTTTCGCTTTCTTAGACGCAAGTCGCTTTTATTGGTTCACGGCAGAGGGCTAACAAGGTCCCCTCTTGCTGTTATTGGTTTGCCCGGGGAAGGTTAAGTTAACCCACCGGAAGTCCCCTGACCGGGAGTCGCGGCGACTTCGTATACTCGCCTCAAGTCGCCCGTGTTTTGAACACGGTATTAAGTATTGGGAAGTGGTGACATTTTGGCCTTCTGTGGAAGAGTGTGGAGTTGTATCTGCCTCATATACACATTTGGATTCGCCCTTCATTGTTATTGGTTTAGCTGGCCGATTGATTATTCTCGGTCCAGCCGGCACTATACAAACTTCAAGTGTCTTATTGGTTTAGCTGGCCGATCGACTATTCTCGGCCCAGCCGGCACTATACAAAGTTCAAGTGTATTGCCAGACGAGCTCCCCGGTGACGATTTCCGCCCAGGAGCTACCCCTAGTCCTAACCCTCATCTCCCTATTGGACGGATTTACACTTTTCGCCCTAGGGTCCACCAGGAGAGCTAACCACCCAGTACTGACGGGTACACAAGGTGAGCTTTCAACATGCAACATTCGAGCAGTCGCGATCAAGCGGATGGAAGCGACCGATCCAGCCGGCATCAAGCCGGATCGGATCATGACTCGGATGGACGGAGTACCCCCTCCGGTAGTCAGTCGTCTGGGACCCCCGTGGGTGTTCGCGTCTCAGGAAGATTTTCTGAGAGCGACTACACCACATTGCGCAGTTTGCACAGCCCACACGTTAGGGCAAGCTTGACTCCGTCTTAAAAAGAAAAATTATATCCAATTTTACGAGAATTCTATCTGATTATTACTTTCTATGTTATTGGCCATATTTGACGTTCGGATGTCTACAAGAAAGTGACGATAAGATCTCTGCAATTGAGTCTTGAAAATTTATGAAGTTGAAATTCTGATACAATGTATCTGACGACTCAACGATTAAAACCTACTTCTGCCAGCCCATTGAATTTTAGGTTTAATTACAAACCTGATTAAAACCTAATGCATTTAAACCTATGCTTGCCATCCCTGGTAGTAAGTAATAAAATAGCTACCTCTGTATGTACTAATCCTTGAGACTATTCGCTGCTCCGGATCTTCAACAAGTCTAGTCGGTTTGGTCTCTAAGTATCTTTTCGCTAGCGAAAGCGGTGCTGGGTAGGTGTTAGAAACGCACTGGAAACATGACTGCCGACGCAGACCTTCGTCGTTGCTCAAGTGCGGAGCTTAGTACTATGTGAGCTCTTCCTTTGGCCCCCTGGAAATTAATAGCTTCTTGGAGTCCGTAACTTTCTGGTTGCTGTGAACGTCGCCACACTTCCGTTGTCCTGAGACTGGCTCGAAGCCGGAGCTCTGTATGTTCTGGTCATAGTCCACCGACGCCTTTATGACGGTGGACTTGCTTGTCCTCGTTTTCTGTGTTGGCACAGAGTGCCTCGGTCGTGGGGAGGCAGACCCCAGGCCTGAGACGTCCGTTCTTACGCTTTGGTCTCTCCTTCTCCTCATTCTGATCCTCCCCAACTTTAGTTGGCGAGGGATTGGTGGCAAATTCGGAACTACTTAGGAAAATCTATGCAAATACGCAGGGACGGCAATTGGTGATCCCCGTTTTTGTCCATCAAAAACCACGGCATAATCCAGAGCGCTGAAGGAGTAATTCGCCTAATCTTTTGACCAAAATCGGATGTCGGAACCCCCCTAATATCCGATGTCATTTCTGCAAGAAATTACATGTTAAAAAACACCTCTGGAGACTACTAGGAGGTTTCATATTTAAGTTTTCACCGAATAACATCCGATGTCATTTCTGCAGGAAATTACATGTTGAAAAGTACCTCTGCAGTTTTTTTGTGACGATTTTCCCGTTGGTCGGGAAATGACAGCTTTTCTAAAACAAAAAAAATGAATCGAATAAAGGCCGGATATTCTCTGTTAGTGGGAGCAAATTTCCTCAACTCAACGAGCCGGATTTGAGTGTCATTTCCGATATGATATCCGCCGCTAAAAATCGCAAGAAAAATCCAAATTTGAAACCCCCTATTTTCCATAAGGATTTTCGCGCTGACCGGGAAATGACAGCTTTCCTATAAAGATGAAAATTAATAAGCCCAGATATTTCTGGGTTGTTAGAGGGAACAAATTTCCTCGAGCCGGATTTGAGTGTCATTTCCTATCTGATATCCGTCGCTCAAACTCGCAACAAACATCCAGCTAGCTCCGATTTTGCTCGATAGCCCCCTCAACCAGGCGACGGTTGAGAGAGGATCCGAACTACCACGAAACACCGCAACTGAGAGCGCGAGCGAAAATGATTCACACGGGCCAGGGGCCCGGACCTAAACTACGCGGAAAAGGAGCTAATCTGTATACTCACAAATGTGCAGAATCGGGTCCCAAGGAATGATGGTCACGACGAAATAATACCTGAAGCGCAAGGCTCGGATACTTCTGATACGGTACAGACCGGACAGGAAGAGCCAGAGGTAGAACCGGTAATACCAGTTAGGAAACTCCGCCATCTCCAAAATTATTGCATTAGCAAGTAGTGCCGGATAATACCGATAGCAGAACCGAAGAACATTCTAAAGAGTCCGGTTGTAATAATGAGGAGATGGGAATCCCTCAAACCAACTCTGTAGAAGATCTGGCAAGGGTACTGCAGTTAGCTCTCGAACAGACATCACAGCCTCTCACCAGAGTCCAAGCATGGCTAGACATCATGCAGCAACTCTTTACTAGCATTTATGTCAAGGCAAAAGGGCCGGCATCTCGACTATCCCCAACAGCGGAAAGATTGCCTCAGCTCGAGAAGGGGAGATGTGAAAGGATGCTCGATCTATTCAAACTAATTGTCGTAAAAAATATAAAGACTGGGCGGTTTGGAAAGAGAAGATCGTAGGAGCGGCTATAAATGCTCAACGCTCCAGCCAAACATTTAAGGCCATGTTATGGAAGGGCTTAGGGTAGAAGCAAGTACGGAAAGCGGAAGCTGAGCCTCGTCAACTTACACGATGGGCCTCCAAGGTTACGGATAAGCAAGCTCACACTTCACAAATGGACACATCGAAGCCCTTCTTATTTAAAAGGGCAGTGTACGACCAGGCAGAGATACCAATACTCAGGAAATTATGCGAGCAGGACTACGGAAAATTCACTCCAGTACAATGCCGAAAAGTACATAACAAGAGTGGAAGAGTATTCAAGGCCTAGTAGAAGGAAGGATATTGGCGAGACAGATCCCCCAGTTTATCAAAAGAATTATGTCATTGGAGGATCAAGTTTGACTAAGTTTTACTAGTTCAAATGTATCGGGCTCAAGAAGAAGGCTGCTTATTCTTGGAACTTCGCGTAGAGAGTACCATTAAAGAATCGTTCCTTACTGGGCATAACACTCGGAGAGCACTACGGCAATGACACGCGAGAAAATAGTATCCCGGATAAATTTGCGATTGTTTGGAATAAGATTCTTGGACGGACACATCGTTCCGTGCCGTCACTCCAGTTACCAACAGTAATGGAGCGACTTGTTAAATTTGATGCCGCAGCCAAGGTCACGTAAAAGGAGAAACGACATGTTAATGGAACCTATTACTGAATCCTATATACTTTTTGTGATACGACGACTGGAACGAAGGAAGGCTGGCAGACCTGATGGGCTGACAACGATTTCTGATTTCGCGACAGCCTAAATACCATATTTAAAAGACGTGTGTAACGACATTTTATTTGGGGCTCCATCGCCTTCGTCGTTTTCTGCAGGCGATTATTATTCCCTTACAGAAAAAGAAAGACTCCAACAACGCGATGGATTACAGGCCCATTTCATTGTTGCAAACAAGTTAAAAGATTTTCGCTAAAATTTTAGTGTTTCGATTACAGCAATTTCTTAGTCAGTTAATTGGGAATACACAACAAAGTTTTGTGTAACGACGAAAATGGACAGAGCGGCGATGCTGATGATAACAGTTATGAAACCGTATTTAAACACGAAATCGAAACTAGCAGAAGACAGTAGTGGAGTGCTTTTATTGGATTTCGCGAATTCGTACGACACCAGCGATAGAGAGTACACCATGCTGACTTTGGTAAGATTCGGTTTCTCACAAAATTTTAGCCAGTTGATGCGTTCGATTCACTGTGGGACAACTGCACGGTTTATTTTGAATGGTGAGTTTTTGTCAGCTATATCAGTGGTAACAAGCATAAGACAAGGTTGTCCACTAATCCTCTTACTCTTCATTTTAGCGGTGGAACCACTGGGACGAGCGATTAATCAAGCAG
Source organism: Sclerospora graminicola (assembly GCA_001887855.2). Lineage (NCBI taxonomy): Eukaryota > Oomycota > Peronosporomycetes > Peronosporales > Peronosporaceae > Sclerospora > Sclerospora graminicola. The sequence goes on along the minus strand of MIQA02021789.1, from coordinate 6,589 downwards.
AGGAAATTGAAGGCATACAAATTCAAGAAAAACGAAAAAACCCGGATGCACAAGTTTTCGGCTTTTGCAGATGACTCTACGATTTTTTTCAGCAAAGGAACTCAGATTCAGGAGGATTTACGTATCTTACACGATTTTGGTCTTTTATCAGAGCTCAAAATGCAATCAGCAAAGAGCCAACTCAAATTCATGGAGATAGATCAAAAGATAACGACCTGGAATGATATTCCTGTTTAAGGAGAAGGTGCCACTGTACGCTACTTAGGATATCAAATTGGGAATGATTTCACTTCACGTCATTTACTGGGCAGGACGTCTTCGTGCTATACAACGTCGATTACTGACAGCACCGCAATGTGGTACTTCAGTGGATGAACGAGTCACTTTGTTTAATGCGATAGCATTACCTGCCATATTATTCAAAGGGTTTTCATCGCCGGAAGAAACATTAAAACTGATACTGCATCTCCAAAAAAGTTTCATTTGGACGAAGTAAACGACTTCGGAAGCGACAAGACACAAAATCTCGCCACATCTCTTGTATGCACTGAAATAAATATCGATTGCAGTGGACATTCATACTCTAGCCGTGAAAGAAGCCACACTTTAGCTTTTAGAACCACTGGATGCTACTTAATGCATGGTAAAATGTGAGTGATCTCTTCCAGGGTAAGGAAAAGTTTATGTGGATAACGCCTTGTACGCCTGGTAATTCAGGTCCACCGAAGGGAAACAGGGTACCAGCACCGTAAAAACGTATACCTCATCATTTAGCCAGTGCGATTGGACCTACAACGACTGAGGTTGAGCGTATACAAAGGCACGTACACACTAACATGCCCGAATTGCCAGTCACAGCTAGTCGACCCTGCAAAAGGGATGTGCTCGGATGACAAAATTTGGGTCAATGTGGATTTAAGCAATATCCCTTGGCACGGTTTTTGCCCAGCCTATATCTTTCTTTTCTGGGGTACGTTCAATTGGTACTCTAACCCCTGGATTATGGAAATGACTATGTTATATTTATCAACAGCGAAGTATGACAGGTTACCGCAATGCCGGATACAAGAGTTGCGCATTTTACGGGTAAATCAAAATACTTCCAGTGAAAGGCAAAATTTCAGGAAGATACTGGACACACATGTGCGAAGATCGGGTGCTGGTTGAGTTGATGGTTTTGATTCTCTTCTCACCACGGGCAGAGGTGGGCAGTTACGTGGGGTCTCCTTCTCCGTTACTGCTGCCTTGGATGCCTAAGGTGATGACAAATCTGACTTGGACAAAGCGAGCCAAGGGACAAATCATAGGAGCGAATTCCACCAGTGATGAGGCGTGGACTTTACTTCAACGATCGGACAGGATATATTGGGATGCCACGAGACTCAAGACAGAGTATCTAGTGCCATGTACTATTTCTGATGCTTTGTTATTAGAATTGGTGTTTGCGTCACGCCCATGGATACTAGTACATCATTACCCATGGGAAGTGGATGAAGGCATTATAACAGCCTCTATACCGCGTTGGATTCGAAGGCCGTTTGAGCTGTGTATAATCGACTCCCTCTAATGTTGTAAAGGTATGGGAACGTAAATGTGCAGATGACGATTGGAATACACGACTCCAAGAGCAATCTTCCAAGGATATCTGGAGGCATAAATATACCGGTCTATCAACTCTGGGTTTTGTATCGGGCGGCCACATTTCGGGAAAATGTGGCTACTCATCGGAGGGGGATTCATATTGGATAAGCAGTGTGTGTTCACCGGGAAAGGAGTCACACATATCATGTGGGGGTGTAAACGCGCCCAAAAAACGTTTTGAATGCGATTATTAAGTTAGGAATGGTTGGTGGATCACTGTGGATGAAGTTCAAGTCCACAAACATCATTTTGCTACAAAAACGACGCCACATGTGTCAAACTGTAACAGGGCTGCTGTTACGCGGCTTACACTGTTAGTTGCAATGAGGAAGCGTGCAAATTGTGTAGGACCAAATGTAATTTGGTCCTCCTTAGTTTACCTTAGATAAACTTAGATAGAAAAGTAATAATATATTAATTAACTACCTATTAAGTATATATATATTAATATATATACACTTAAGAGATGTGAGTGCTAGAAGGTAAGTTTAAGAGTGAATATATTTATGGTTGGTTAAGAGCTAACTAGTATACTTAGACCTAGATTAATCATAGTAACATGTACTATAAAACTGATCTAATGATATTTTTATCATTAGATGACTTGTCAGATTCAATTATATCAGAATCTGTTCTCAAAGGTGGATTATGACAACTTATAATCCAATATTCACAATTTCATGTATTACGACTGAAATTGAACTGTGATATTTCTATTCAAATATCACTTATGTAATGGTACCCCATTACATCACCCCCCACTCAAGCTGGTTGGCCAATAATATATCGTAATATTGGCCAATCGAGTGGTGGCACTTGTTGGTCATAACGATATTCAGTTATAACTCATCTTGACCAAAAGTAATCTAATGGTCAGCAAACGCAGCGGCGCTCTTACGGGCACTGCCGATACTTCGAAAACAGACATCACTTCTGCATCGCATGCGGAGGTGTCGTCGAATGCCGACGCTTCGAACGTAGCGTCGAGGCGCAAGGCAACTTCACAAGATCGCTTGTCTCTCGTGGCAGACGCTGTGGAAGCAGTGTCTAAGCGAGGGCGGGGAGACGTCGCGAATGCAGCGTCTTCCGCGTCTCCACCTGCCGCAAGGCGGGTGTCAAAGAAGAAGTTTAACGACCTCTTCGGAGAGTCATCCGACTCCGAGTATGGGGGCAAGGACGATAATGTCCCTGTCAACAACTCTAGTGGGGTTAAGACCACCAGGACCGCTTCGCCGTTAAGTGATGGCGAAGTGGCTTCTGACGCCGTCGATTACGACAGCGACAATTCGATGAGGCGGTGGCATGCGGAACGTAGGGCTCCTCCTGGACCTCGTCATTCGCCAGGTCGTAGCGAAGACGACTTTGAGGTGACAGGTGGTGCCCCACCCGCCAAGAAACATCGTGCGGAAGCGGCTTACACTGCTTCCGATTCACTGTGTCGTGTGAAACGTTATGTTCCGTACGAAGTGGGGTTTTGGACCCCCGCATGGTCTCTTGCCTATGATAGTGGTGGGCATGTCAAACGTGATTGTCAATACCCACTGTTTGACATTAATACCCTTGACGATTGCGAGGACCTTCGCAACCGTCATTTCGATCGTAGTACTGACGATAGACGTCGGTACTTCATCGACCTTTTCTACCAGGCTCGTCACTACACGAACCGGGGGAAAGGGTCGCAAAAGAAAAAGGACGACAAAGACGCACTTACTCAGAGTTGGAATGCCTTTGTTGAGAATTACAACAAAGATCCCGATAGATACGTGAAGAAGGTTCACGCAAACCGCGAGCGCTTCTTAAAGTACTCGATCACAGGTAAAATGGAGTATGTCCATTTCACTTGTATCAAAGAGGGTTTCTCTTGTGGGGTTCCTTCGGGCATGAAGTGCCCGTGTTGTCCCCCTGGAGCTCCTCGTCTGACCGAAAAGGAGCTTAGAGGGTACCGAGGTTTCTCAGTACCCGCTGAAGTTAAGTGCTATGTCGACGCTCTTAAGGCATCGGAAGCTGCTTCGCAGGCATCAGCACCTAGTGTGGGCGTGCCGCCCTCATCAACACTTAGTGTTGACGCTTCTTTTGAGTTCGAGGAGAAGTATCCTTCTCGAACTCACGCAGGAGGTCAGGGGCATCCGCCCTCAACACCTCGATCGGTTCCCAAGAGTCAAACTCTTGGGAATATCCCAGCCAACGCACCAAGTACTCGGTACGCTGCCCCTTCTTATAGGGAACCGAGCGCTTCGAAAGCAAGCGCTCGAGAATGTAGCGCTTGTTCCCCTGACTGTCAATCAGGGGCGGCGGGGGTTGATAATTCCCTCGGCGCTGTTGTTGCGGCGCATGGCCATCAGGTCCGCATCCTTGAGAAGCGCTGTGACGCTTTGAGCGAGGACATGTGCCACTCGATGAAAACGTATCGTTATCATCGGGACGAGATTCGTGAGATTCTCGATGCGCAAGTTGTGATGCAGAAGAAGAGTGATCTTCTGATGCTTGACGTTGATCGTCTAAAGTCGGAGGTGGAAACTCTCCAAGCTCTCCAGGCTTCCCACCAGCGGTTGGAGGCCGACTACAAGTCTCTCTTGGGAGACTTGAAGAAGCACGGCATTCGCCGTGGCGATGCGTCTCGTCCGAAGACGTAGACGATCGGTATGGTTTGAGTCTCCCAACGTAAAACGTTGGGTGGAGGCGCATGGCCGCGGGAATGTCTAAGGTATAGGCATTCCCTTTAACACCTTGGACCTTAAAGGGCCCAATGAATTTAGGGAGCAACTTCCGTGTAGGGAAGTTGCTTATTGCATGTGTAGGCAGATTAGTTGTAGATAACATAACTAATTCACCTTTTTCAAAAGAATTTGTGTTCTTCCGTCCATTTTTGTCTGCATTCTGCTTCTGCTTATCAAAAGCGGAAGCAAGCGCGTCTTTCACATAGCGTATTACAGCTTGACGTTGTAATACGAATTCATCTACTGCTTTGTTGGCAGTGGATGGGTTGTTTTCAGTGTCAGCAGCCATTGCTGCCGACACATATTCCGCATAAGCGGTTTCGGTTTCCGAAACTGCTTGAGTTTCTTCTGTAGTAACAGTAGAAGACTCATCAGTTTCTTCACAAGTTGCAGCTGCAGCTTGTGCATCGACTCGCTTTGAATTTGAGCGGGTCCCTCCCCCACTTAGATTTGGCGTACCGCCAAGTAAAGCCGGGGTTCGTGGATGCCGTAAGGCATTCACGTAAAACGGTGTGTGCTTGGTAGAAGCATGCACCGAGTTGTTTATAGCAAACTCAGTGAGTGGTAAATAATCACTCCACTGCTCGAAGGCATGCGCATAAGAACGCAGCATGTCGCCGAGAACGCGGTTAACGCGCTCAGTCTGCCCATCCGTTTCCGGATGGTCCGCGGTTGACATCTTCAACTGCGTGCCCAATAACGAGAACGTTTCTTGCCAGAAACGCCCTGTAAATCTTGGATCACGATCCGAGACTATGTTTTCCGGCATTCCGTGTAAACGGAATACCGTGTCAACGAATATCCGCGCCGTTTGCGCAGCGGTGACATTCGCTGACACTGCAGCAAGATGAACCATCTTACTGAAACGGTCTACAAAGACCACAATGCCTGTTTTCCGACTGTGATCAGCCGGAAGACCAAAGATAAAATCCATAGAAATGGACTTCCAACACTCTGTCGGAACCGGCAGAGATTGGAGGGGAGCCTGCGCGGACTGTGCGGGCTTGACGCGCTGGCATATCTCGCAAGCGCGGACGTACTTACGTACCCATTTATATTGGTTACGCCAGTAGAAATCGCGTGCGAGAGAAGCATACGTCTTCTCTCGACCTTGATGCCCCGAAATCGGTGCATCATGGTACTCAAACAAAATTTGATGTTTGAGATCATCGTCGTTTGGAACGACAATGCGATTAACATCATCTTGGTCTGTGCTGTAAAGCAACAGACCATCGTGCAATTGATAACGATGCACGCATGCGCGAAGGAACTCTGGAAGTTCCTTGCGCTTCCGATCTGATTGATCACTCAAGTAATCGATCAGTAGGCGAGTTTCCTCGTCGTTCTCGTACGCTTGACGTATTTGTCGCACAAGCGGCGAAGACAGATCGGTGCAACGTATCGCGTTTGCACTGGTTGCTTCGGTTACGGACGGTTTCGTCTCGTAATCGGGGCGTCGTGATAGCGCATCCGCTACCACGTTCAGCTTTCCCGGTTTATACTCAACCGTGAAGTTGTATTCTGCAAAGAATGACAGCCAACGTGCCATTCTTTGAGAGATGTGCGGCGAATTCACGGCCGTGCGTAGTGACGCATGGTCCGTGTAAACCACGAAGGGTCTATCTCCTAAGAGATAGATCCTAAACTTCGCCAGTGCATACTTCATGGCAAGGAGTTCCTTGTCATGCACCGGATAGTTGCGTTCGGCTGGGCGCAGCTGACGCGATTGGTAATAAATCACGCGATCACGATCATCGTGATCACGCTGCATCAAGGCGCAGCCGATGGCGAAATCGCTCGCGTCGCAAACGACGTGAAACGGTCGCTCGTTGTCGGCTATTGCCAAAACGGGAGCCTCAATCAAGCTACGCTTGACTGCATCAAACGCATCTTGGCACTGGGTATTCCAGCGCCATTCGATATCGTTCTTCAATAATTGAGAAAGAGGTCGGATCAGACCGGCATAGTTGCACGAATATTTGTGCAAGTATGTCGCCAGTCCGAGGAACTTTCGAAGTTCCTTAACGTTAGTTGGCGGAGGCCATTCAACGATCACCCTGATCTTTTCTGGATCGGGGTGCACTCCATTCTGGCCTACAAAGCAGCCAAGAACGGGTATCTCAGGTGCACCAACGGTGCACTTCTTTAAATTTGCATAGAGCTTGTGCTTGCGCAAAAGCTCTAAGACCTGACGTAGATGTTCTTTATGAATGTCTACATCAGTTTTGCCA
>MIQA02021783.1:0-11406 GCA_001887855.2 Sclerospora graminicola | reverse complement strand
GGCCAGTACACCGAACCCATCCGGTACCAGTCCGGCTGGTACATTGTACCCGTCCGGCCCGGCCGGATGGCCATCCATCCGAGCCCCTTGGCCGCTGGCGCTAGCAATTCCTGGGCAGCTTCTCATCCGATCCGGGTGCCTCCTTTATCCACTAGAACACTCATCTTCCTTCACTCATACCTTCCAGACAATCCGCCACCAATCCGCCCCTTGGTCCGCGGTCGTCCCGTCCGCTTAGCCTACTAGCTCGACTGCCCATGCCTTCTATCACGTTCGTCCGGCCTGATCCCAGGCCTGGCGCCGTCCGGCCGCTCGTAGGTGCGTCCGGCGGCTCTCGGATATCCGGTGCCCACGCCCTTGGTCCGTATTTCTGCCAATCAGAATGCGCCCTTTGGAAAGTACTTCATATTAATTCATAAGTCACTTTACCACAGCCGCCCCTGAGTCGCGTCACGGCCGCACAACGGTTGAGGCACGATCTCACCCGAACCCAATTGACCTGATCCTGCTTATCTATGCCTCGCTTTGGTACGTCGTCCCACTAATTTATAGCGATTTTCGTGAAGCCGGTCGGTCTCCCGGCCGCTGGCAATCCCGTCCACAGATGTTGACTTTATCTTGATTTATTTCCAGTTTTGCAAATCGACAAGGACAACGTTTGTCGTCTCGTTCTCGTGGACGACGACTCGCCCGCCAGCGGGGTGGAAGTCGCAAAACCGCCGAAATCGTCCCGTACTCCTGATCTGGTGCTATCGACCGCCGACGCTGAGACTGCGCTCCGCGTTCACGGCCAGGCTTGCGGCGACCGGGACGGATTGAAGGCCGCCGTCTCTTCCCTTCTGGCGGAGCTTCAATCCTGTCGGGCCGACTATGAAGTTCTGTCTCAAAGTTTCAAGACTTCTTGTGCGATGCTGGACCGCATGAACCCCCGGATCGCTGAGCTGAAACTCAGTCGTCAAAAAGCGGAGGGTGAAGTAACCCGCCTCAGGGCCATTGTGGGTCAGCTTACGGACGCTCTACAGCGAGCCGCCGCGCTATCCGCTTCCGTCTCCGAAACGGCGAGGGTGGAGAAAAGGCTGGAGGTGTTGACCGCCCAAGTGGATAGCTTGGAGCACATCCAGGCTGACTTGGTCCGACAACTCGCCGCTGCCAACCGCCGGGCCGATGAAGGTGCCGTTCGGAGTCCTTCTCCGGGAACAAGTGGTCTTCAGAAAAAGGTGACCGATCTCGAGGATCAAGTCGCCATCCTGACGAAAGAGCAAAACCGTCTCCGCATGCTGGAAGACATCGTTGAGCCCCTCCGGACTGCCAATCAGGAATTGGTTCACAGATCAAAGCTTCAGTGTAAGTGCCTCTTCTCCTCTTGTGTTGCAACCCGTCGCTTACAGTCTCCATGTCCTTGTCGCTCCACAGTCCAACAGCTGGAACAGCTGAAGCAGCAGTCTCCTAAGATCCCTGACATGTCTCGAGAACTTTCGCACCTTCGTGCCCGACTCCGCCAGGTGTCCCACGACTTAGATACAGTGCGGGACAACCGAAACCACCTGCGCGACTCCCACGTTCAGGCCCTCCGCCAAATCTCGGATCTGGAGCAGCAGCTGCAGGAAACTACTTCCCGACAACAAGAGTTGCGGTCTGAGCTCTACCAGGCCCGTCGAGAAAATTTCGACGCCCATGCCATACTGGCTCGGGCGGACCGTGTTTGCACTACCATGCTGGATAAAGAGGATCGTTTTAGGTCCTTGTTGTGTGAACTACAAGACCAGCTCGAAACGACTCGAAGCCAGGCCGCTCCTCTTTTGCAAGCTCCCCTTAATGTACGGGAATCCGTCTTGTCTGTCTTGAGGATGGTGGATCAGTGGAAAACTTCTTCGCCGAAATCATCCCAGTTGCCCGCTACAGCAGGGTCAGAACCTGAGAAACTTCCTGCCGGCCTTAAATCGCCCCTAGCCGGTTCAGACTCCTCGTCCGCCTCGGTAGGATCGGGGGTCGAAAACGTCCGGCCATAGCCGGTGCTGACCCGCCCAAACGGAGGAAGAAGAGCGAATCCTCCCCCTCGCGCCTATGTCCTCCGGGCTAGTTGGACGGCGAGGAAGAGCTCGGGTCGGAAAGCGATGACAGCTTGTTCGCGAGGCGGTCCGCTGCTGCATTTCCCTCTCTCTCACCAGGTAGAACTGGTCTCACCCCTGGTTCATCTTCTAGCTAAGAGGACTCGGACTCCGGTCCGGTCGCGTCGCCATCCGGGTCGGCGGCCGCTTCGCCATCCGGCACCCGGATCCGCCCTCTGTCTGATTCTTCCTCGGACTTGGGGCCGTCCTTCCCTTCGTGCATCTATGATGATGACGAAGAAGACGAGGATTACGATGTCCAGCAAGTATGTGTCGCGTTATCCCGCTCTCGCGCGGATACTCGTCGCCGCCCCTCCAATTCCGGTGGGCGAACGATGGATCAACTGGAACTCGATCAGGTTATCGATCTGCAAACTCCGCCGCCGGCAGGTTTTGGCTCCGGGGAACATGAGCCGTCTGATCTATCCTTGCCTCCTGGCACTGTTGACACCCCGGCCGCTCGGGTCGCCCGTACCTCGAGTTCCAACGGAGTGGCCGAGGAGAAAGTGGAAGACAACGACGAGGACATCCCTGATCAGTGGTTGTCTCCTCCCGACCTGAGCGATCCAGAAGCACCTTTCTCCCAGACTCCGGCCAAATCCCGGCGATCAGCTTTGGCCGGGCCACGTCCCAAACGTCGGCCCAACCGGCCGGCGGCCAAACCCAAGATCCGGAGGAGCACTCTACCTCCTGCGCCCTCTTTTCCTAAACTTCCGCTTCTGTGGTTACCGGGCGGGCGCTTCCCCAGTGGGGCGGATCGGTCCGCCATCCTACCTTGGCTAGTCGAGCAGCTGAGAAATGTAAGTCTCGCTGATATCTCCAGTTCTCAGCTCGCTCACTTCCTATCCCGTCCGCCTCTCTGGATGTTCCCTCGATCCCGCAAGACGCCTTCATTAGCGACCTGGCGCCCCGACCTGATGGGGTCGGGCGCCATCGACGCACTCATGAAGACCAAACCTTGGAAAATCCTGAACACTAAGATGCCAGATATGGGACTTCCGTCCAGCCCATGGTTTACGGAATTCAAGGCGAAATTTCAGGATTTCGCTGTGGCTCATGCTTGGGCCATCTGGGAGTCTACCTACTCCTGTACATCTCTGCAGAGGACAAGCGAGTGGACGAATCTCTCCGCACGTATTCCCTTGCCCGGAAGAATCGTCGGGGGCGAGCTTCCGAGGCGTGGGTCCGTTTATGTACGTTTATCATGGAGGGTATCCGGGATGGTAACTGTGACTTGGACCTGTTTCTCTTCCCGTTCATGCTCCATCTACCGAACCGTAGGTGCGGAAATGCAGCGGAAGGAGGGACGTGGTACCCAGGCCTGGGTGCGCGGGATCAGACTACCTCCCTTTCCGAATCTCTGGAGGCCATTGACCAGCAAGATCCTTGGCGCAATCAGTACCGCAAACGGCCCTCCGACCACCCTGGACTTCGAGTGACTCGGCTCCACGGCAAGTACAGTCATCCACAGGGATGAGCAATCGGGCTTACTTTAATTCTTTTATTTCCTTCGTTTCTCTTTCAATATATCCATCCGTGCTTCTTTCGTTCCCACTCCAAGCATTTACTTTTGACTACTAACCGTGGTTAGTCTCGTCCAGCCGGCTTGGGGGTCCGCCTAGAGGGACCTTTTATTGCCGCAGGGCATCTCTTGGTCCGGTCGGGTGTGAACGTCCTGTTCCCAGTCACGGTCGCCATATTCCTCTTCTACGGGACGGCTGGATCCGGACGAATGGTTCTCGTATCTAGCGGCCGGTTTGATTATCTCCGATAGCTTGTTCATCTCCGCCAATCCGTCCAACAATCCTGGATCTGAAACGGTGAGACCGATCTGATCTCGCATGGCCAAGGTGGCCAGATGGTCTGCGCTGTTGTTCCACTCTCGTTTGACGTGTAACAATTCGTGCTCCGGCCATCTCCGCAAGGCGGACATAACCCGATCATTCAACAATCTCAGCCGGGGCGCCTTGCAATCTATCTCTCCTGTGATTTGCCGGATCACCAGGTTGGAATCACCACATATGATGATCCGCCCCTGTGTCCGGCCAGCCAACAGATCTAGGCAAAGTAACAGCCCTCTGTACTCCGCTTCGTTCACCGTTATGCCAGGCGTGAAATCCGAGGCGGCCGCGACCACTTTCCATTCGGGCAACTTCCACACAATAGCGCTATAGGCCCCGACCCCCTTCTTTACACTCGCCGACCCGTCAAAACTCAAAACCATTAATTCCTCCGTGGGTCCCACTGTTGGCGGCGGTAATACGATGGTTTGTCGAGGCTGCTTCCGAGGCGCGATCGCTATCAGTGCTTCCTCCACTTCTGCCCTTGGGGTAATGCTGGCAGCCAGCGTGCCCAGTATTTCCTCTTCTCCCTTAGTACACTTAATCACTTCGAGGGACCACTGAGACAGCAGAGCCGCCCATCTACCCAGCCGGCCGTCAATTCCATTCGCCGTCAGGAGCCACGATAGGGTCGACCGTCTAGATAGTACCTTGATAGGCCGAGACACCAACATAGTATAACACACATCCAAGATCCGCAATAAAGCCAAAACTTCTTTATCCACCAATCCGTAATTAACTTCATTAGCCTTCAGGGTCCGGCTGGTGAATGTCACGGGACAGTACACTCCGTCATGATCTTGAACGAGGGCGGCCGAGATGGCCCATTTGTTAGCGTAGATGATGACCACTGGAATCTTGTTCACATCGAAATGTTTCAGGACCGGTGTAGTCGCCATCTTCGCCTTTAACATACCAAAGGCCACCATCGCTCGGGTCATGTGGTCGTCCGGGTCGGCCTCGCAGGGATCCGGCGGCCGGCCGCCTGTCGGGGCTAGTAAAAGGCGCCTTCTCATTGGCCGAAATAGCTTACAAGGGCGGCATCTCATTGGCTGATATTGTCGGCCTGGCCCGCGTCTCCGCTTGCCTGTCCTGCTCTCTCAGCTTAAGGTAATCCACCTCCCGTAATTCATACAAAACCGCCGCATAGACTGCAAAATCCTCGATGAACCGACTGTAATAATTCAGGCTGTCCAAAACTGATTGCATAGCCTTTAGGGATCGCGGGAAAGGCAGATTACTCAAGGACTTCAAATCCTTCGGGTTAGTCTCCAATCCGGCAATCGACACTTGATGGCCCAGATAGGTCACCTTAGTCTTTCCCCAGAAACTCTTAACCAGACTAATCGAAAGATTCCACTTTTCACACGTAATCATCAACTTCTCCACTTTGTCACACAGTAAATTCCAGGTAGTTGCCGTAACGAGAATGTCATCAATGTAAGACCGCCGCCCCAGAACTGAAGGTTTTGGGTCGGGGTCCGGGTCACCTTCGGTGAACACGTCTCCGACCAGAGCCGGATCTTGATTCGCCTTGATCTTGAAGTGTCCGTACAGCGCGTTATCTATCAGCCGTTGATAAATCTGCGGAGCATTCTTCAGACCGAGCGGCATCCGGTTCCACTCGAACAACCCGAAAGGCGTCACGAATGCAGAGATCTCCCGTGCACGATCGGTCATAGAAACCACCCAGAATCCACTGGCCATGTCCAATGAGCAATACCACAAAACTTTATCCAAGTCCTCCAGCAGGTCGTTTATCAGCGGCATCGGGTAAACCATCAGCTTAGTCAGCCGGTTCACCAGCCGGTAGTCAATACACAACCTTATATCCACCCCATTCTTCTTGATAATAATTACAATGGGCGAAGCCCAGGGCGAGGTGGACGGCTGAATTATCTTGGTGGCCAGCAAACCCTTGATAAGCTCTGACAGCTTTTCCCGATACTGGGGGGCGACTCTTCGGCATCTTTGTGCGACCGGCTTGGCGCCTCCCACATCAATATCACATACCGCCCCATGGGCGACCGGAGGAAGTGCGTTCCCTGGGCCGATCAGCAGATGTCGTCTTTTCCATATAATATCCTTCAATCTGCCGATCTCTTCCGGGGTGTTCACATCCGGGTCTCCCACTTGTAGATCGTCAATAGTAACCGCTGGGGGACAGGGAGTTACCTCAGGTAGCACCGCCATCTGATCCTCCATGCCTTCAACATATAGCTCGCCCCCTTCATGAATGCAGACTTGGTCAGCTTCGACTACTTCGGGATCCTGATCGGCCGGGGTCAATCCGCCTTCGGCTTTTCCGAACTTCGATCGGCCGGCTGGGTCGATCCGCCTTAACCTCGGTTATCAAACCATCCGCCATCGGGGGTGACCGCATATGTAACTCTGCTTTGTCCTTTCTCCTGATTCTGTCGTTCGTCCGTCTTCCTCTGGGTGGGCACAAACAGTTCAGCGATCGGGGCATAGTCTCGGCCAATACGTTCAGCCGGATCCGGCGACGGCCGGCTCCGCGTCAATATTTTAGAAGGGGTCCGGTACTCGGGTTTAGCCACCATCGGCGTCTGGTCCTCTTCTAATTCTTCCTCTTCGCTGACCAGATCGGTGGTTGCCTGAAAAGCCAGGTTTTGCCACACGATATAGCGTCTTGAGCCAAAAGTGACATAGCCCGGCCGGCGGGCACCTTGTCCTCGGCCAGCCACATTCCAATAATCACGTCTTCATGCAAGGTGAGGGGCCTTTCAGAGATGTTGGTCACGCTTATAGAGTTGAGATGACCACCCCCTTTAATAAACGAGGGCACCCAGCACTCGCCCCTTGTCAGCCATAACTTACTCCGCCTGTCGTGTGGTCGTAACATTACTTCCACCGCTTTTCCAACTGGCACCGTTACAAACTGACCTAACTTGAGGAACTGGACGTGGGCACCATATAAGGGCCGCCGGCCGGCCAGCTGGATCTGTACCTCATCCGGCAACGTCAATGTTCCATGCGATAAGTCCAGCCGTATGCCGGCCGGGACCATAAAGTCCATGCCCAAAATTGCATCCTGCCCGGCCAGCTTGCCTACCCAGGCGGTAAAGTAATATACCAAAGACCCAGCTAACGTAATCTTAACTCTTGTCCTTCCTTGGGTCATGTATGAACTTTCTCCAATGCCGATACATTCCTGCCGCTTCATCTCGTCTATCTCACACCCCACCTTACGAGCAAAGGTGGTGTCCACGATAGACACTTCCGCGCCAGAGTCGAACAGCATGGTAGCCTTCTGGTTATTGATTTTTCCATCCGCCTTGGCTTGCTTGAACCATTTATCCGGCGAATGATATTTCCAATAACCTCGCGACTCGCCGGGTAACAGGTTCAATTCCATACGCACTTCAGACGGAGAGTACTCATCCGTCCGTATACTGCTCACCAGGAAGGGGTCAGCCGTGCCGGCCGGAGACCGGATGACGTAATCGTCAAACTTACATGTATTGTCGGTTATCCTTTGCTTTGCTTCTTGATTATCTTCTTTACCGACATATGCATAGATACTAACACAACGCTCGGCTCGAACCAGATTCCAACCTGGCGAGCGATCTAGTTTAACATCTTTTCCACTCCGGGCGGCAGCATTCCAGCATGCTTGGTCGTGACGTACCACTTCTTCATCTGGTTGTAGAATTCTTCAATTGGGCACAGTCCCGCCTCGTGCATCTCCCCGCAAGTCTTACACGTAAACAGAGTGTTCCGCCGGATGTCCTTTCCTCTCGCACTTCTTGCATGTCAGCCGCTTCCAGCAGCTCCGGTCGTCATGCTTGATGGACCCACAGTGGGTGCATTTGCGCCTGGGGTAATCCTGGTCAGTTCGAGCCGGAAAACCCTTCGGCTGACCGGACCCGGCTGGCAGCCTGGATGGCTGACTGGCTTCTGCCGAGAAAAGGTACCGATACTGCCCCTCCTCAGACTCGCCCCCGGATCGCTGATACTCCTCTTCCGAGCTGGTCGCGTCTGACTCTCGGGCGACCATGCGGACGGCTCGGGCCGTCCTGGTAGATGGCGGCCGGCCTCCTTGATCCGCATTAAATCGGGACTTGAAACGGCCGGTTCCAACTGCCGCCTTGGGACCTCGCTTCTTCGCTCTTAGGTAGGTGCGCAACGTCAATTCCAGCTCCGTGGTGTTCTTCAATCGCAGTAACGCCAGCTGGTCTGCCAGCTCCCGATCGTCCAACGTGCTGATAAAATGCTCCACATGTTCACGAGCGGCTTCCGATCGGCTGGCATCTTCTTTAACCGGGATAACCGCCCTTATGCCAGCGACATTTAAGCGATGGAGATATTCCAGGGGGGTCTCATCCGCCCGCTTCTTGGTGTGGAAATATTGACGCGCCGCCGATGTTCCAGATCCACAGTATTGTTCTTCGAAAGCACCGGCCAATCCCCTCCAGTTTCCTCGGATTTCCCGGCTGAGCTGACTTCGTCTTGCTCAGCCATCCTCGGGCTTGGTCCTCGTCCGTGTCGCGTCCGGTGAAGTCTTTTAGCTCGGACGTGGCCGACATTCGCACCCTCGTGATCGCTCCCGAATCCGCATCAAACGCTTGGGCCGAGGCCATGTGGGCTCGGCGGGCCATCCCCAGATCCAGGTCATCCGGATCGTAATGGTACTTGGCCGACTTGACGGATTCCATATCCACGTCGCTGAGAGACAGCTTCCTATTCGTTGGCCGACGTCCGGTCCGGCGACCTGTCTGGCGGCTCGGCGGGGCGGCCTGGGGTTCACTCTGCTTGGACTGCACCGACTCCATGTCTTCGTCACTCGGCTCCTTCGAATAGTACTGAACTGGCTCGGAGGCCTGAGTTCCACGACGAGCCGGCTGGTCCGGTGACTTCGGGCTGCCGCGGCTGGCGCTCAGCCGACGTTGCTCTTCCAAGTATCGCTCCATCATCGCCGAAAACATGTTTTGCAGGTGATCCGGCACCTGAAGGCTCTCCTGGGGGGCGGATTGAGGGGCGACTTGAGGGGCGGCCGGGCTGCCAGATCGACATTCCTTTTTGATCCGCCCATCCGCGTCTTCGTCTTCCTCCTTTGGTTCTGGATCCGCCGTCGCCGTCCGCCAGGCCTGAACACTGTACTGGCTGGCGTTCTTCCGCTCGGGCGTACCCGATTCCTCACGTCCTCCAAGCCTCATGGCCGTCGCCACACGCGCTGCTCCTCTTGGGCCAAGCGTCATGCGGGTGATACCCACCGATGAATCGGAAGAGTCTGCTTCCGAAGGGGCAGACTCGTACTGCGAAGAACCTGAGTGTATCCCGGCCGGTCTGCTTGTTGCCGGCGGTGTGGACGGCGCCACTCCAGTCGTAGCTGTCATCTTCTTCGACGGCGGCGAGCAGCCCACTAGCGGTACCAAGCGGTCGTGCAGGGCGCTGGACGCCTCCTTCAACTTGTCCATCTTCAGATCAAACAACTCGTTCGGATCAAACACGCCGGTGTTAATTCCGGCTTGTTTGAGTTGATCGAATAGTCCTCTAATAAGGGACACGTGGCCGTCTGAGAGAGTTGGGGGAGAGACGGGACCTTTCAATCCGCCTATGATCTTCGGCCGTGTTTTTTTCAGCACCTTATCCGTCCGCAAGAACTGCCCCAACTCGTGAAGATGGAAAGCACGCTCCAAGTCTATATCCGTCGATAGGCCGTCCTGCTTCTCTTCTTCCTCTTCGAAACGCGGTTTATCTTTGTGGGTCGGATAATCCAATTCCTGCCAATCCGGTCTCTTTAGGGGTAGGGGGCCAGATCGCGACTTGGTCCCGATCCGGCCGGCTTCCCACTCCGGTCGTATCCGACTTCCGCTTTTTCTTCCTTAATTTTTTCTTTTATATCCATAATATGCATTTGTTCGTTAGGATCATGGTCGGAACCATGATCCTTCCTCGGACTATGGCGACTTGCACCATAGTCCAATCCGGCTCCATCCGTGTAGCGGCCGGCACGACAGTAAGTAGTACCGTAATCCGCCCCCGGCGGAGCCTCTAGGGGAGTAACTTCTTCTTTAATGTCAACCTCGAACTCCCCCAATCCGAGGCGACCATCGCATCCTTCCATCTTCAGCAGCATTGAGGGCGATATGCCTTACCCCAATGCACCCGACACAACATCGTCAACAAATTTGACAGGTTTGGGTCTTTCGCCCGCTAGGGACTCGCGGTGATATCCAGGGTCACAAAGAGATCCGGGCACGCGCGCCATTGTGGTGTTGTCGCTCTCAGAAAATCTTCCTGAGACGCGAACACCCACGGGGGGTCCAGACGACTGACTGTCGGAGGGGATACTCCGTTCATCCGAGTCATTATCCGGTCCGGCATCCGGCCGGCTGGATCGGTCACTTCCATCCGCTTGATCGTGACTACTCGGATGTTGCATGTTGAAAGCTCACCTTGTGTACCCGTCAGTACTGGGTGGTTTGCTCTCCTGGTGGACCCTAGGGCGAAAAAGTGTAAATCCGTCGAATAGGGAGATGAGGGTTAGGACTAGGGGTAGCTCCTGGGCGGAAATCGTCACCGGGGAGCTCGTCGGGCAATACACTTGAACTTTGTATAGTGCCGGCTGGACCGAGAATAATCAATCGGCCAGCTAAACCAATAACAATGAAGGGCGAATCCAAATGTGTAGGTAAGGTAGATATAACTCCACACTCTTCCACAGAAGGCCAAAATGTCACCACTTCCCAATACTTAATACCGTGTTTAAAACACGGGCGACTTGAGGTGAGTATACGAAGACGCCGCGACTCCCGGTCAGGGGACTTCCGGTGGGTTAACTTAAACTTCTCCGGGCAAACCAATAACAGCAAGAGGGGACCTTGTTAGCCCTCTGCTGTGAACCAATGAAAGCGACTTGTGTCTAAGAAAGCGAAACGTATACTGATTTATCCTATATCCAATACTCCCTTTTGTGTAACCTACCCCAAATAGCCCGGCTGACCAGTCATGTGCCTTACCCGAAGTAGCCCGGTTAACTCCGATTTTTGTGTACCCGCCTGGCCGGTACACCAACCCCAGATGGTACCAATCGCGGCCGGTACACCGAACCCAGCTGGTACCAGTCCGGCTGCTACATCGTACCCGTCCGGCTCGGCCGGATGGCCATCCATCCGAGCTCCCTGGCCGCTGGCGCTAGCAATTCCTTGGCAGCTTCTCATCCGATCCGGGTGCCTCCTTCATCCACTAGAACACTCATCACCCTTCAGGCTCCTTTCACTCATACCTTCCAAACAATCCGCCACCAATCC
This sequence comes from Sclerospora graminicola, assembly GCA_001887855.2. NCBI lineage: Eukaryota > Oomycota > Peronosporomycetes > Peronosporales > Peronosporaceae > Sclerospora > Sclerospora graminicola. The sequence goes on along the minus strand of MIQA02021783.1, from coordinate 183 downwards.
GCCCCTCGGCCGTCCCATGTCCGCGGTTGTCCCGTCCGCTTAGCCCGCTAGCCCAACTGTCCATGCCTTCTATCACGTTCGTCCGGCCTGATTTCAAACCTGGCGCCGTCCGTCCGCTTGTAGGTATGCTCGGCGGCGGCTATCCGGTGCCCACGCCCTTGGTCCGTATTTCTGCCAATCAGA
>MIQA02021780.1:0-11737 GCA_001887855.2 Sclerospora graminicola | reverse complement strand
CGTTGTTTACAGCATTCGCAACAATTCTTGGCGGACGTCTTGCCTTCCGCTCGTCGTCCTCAAGTTCCTGGGCCCATGCCACCAATTCTTGAGCGTGTTGCACGTGGTCTTGCCTTATGGGATTATATCTGACCATGAGTGCGACCTTCAAATTCGGTGCTGCAAACTTTACAATATTTTCCACAATCAATTTATCTGGTAGCTCGCTCTCACGCGCCAGAGCTACCAGATACAGTAGGTGTTCAGTCCAGGACCGTTTAGGGTCTTTCTCTGCTGCGAACATTGCAGATGCTTGGTGGTGGGAAATATGCACTTTGAATGCATTATTCATGTGCTCCAAAACAGTCACCAAAGACGGAGATACCGCCCACCAAGCACCGATATTTGTCTGGAAATATCTTAAGGCCATGCCCTCAAGATGTTCCCCCAATTTGTTCACTTTGAGACGTTCATTCCACTGGAAACCGGAAGTTAATTGGGCCACTTCCAGTGCTTCTAGGAACAGGTAAGCCCACTGCTTAAAACCTGCTCCTAGACCCTTATAAACCTCCACTCCCGTGAAATTCTGAATCGTAAGCTTGGTTAATTTTACCCCAAAGGGCACACCAGCTTGGGGCGGGTTTACATTTCCACCAGGCATCCCGCCTGCCTGCCCCATGGCATTGTTTCCAGGCACGCCTTGCCCAATCCCATCATCTTTGTTAAGATCATCAATGGTCATGCGACCGCCGAATGGTCCATGATTCCTGAGGCTATCTTTGAACTCGTTCGATGAGTTAGATTGCCCCAGGTCTCGAGCGCGGGCTTGTTCATTTTCAAATTTATCCATGCGCTTGTCAACCTTGTTTTCTAACTTTTGGATGCACTCCATCACCGCAGTAAGTGCTTCCGCCATTCTAGCTTCTCCATCGCTAGCCATAGTTGCTGTGTAATATAGTCGAGAGTCAATCTTTAGAGAACTCCAAACACAATCAAATCCAGACACAATTTCCCTTCTGGTAAGGGGACTTCCACCAAATTAATTAACTTGAAACAGTAGTTTTAATCGAACTTAAGAGACCCGTTTAGAGTTGGGCTCATAACCTGTTGTAAAAAATACGTGATTCCACTGAAAGAGCGTAAACCTGCGCAATAGTCCACAAGAAAACGAAACGTAAATGCTTGATCCTGCCAGAAACCAAACACCAAATCTCCAGGTACGAAAAATAGTCAATCCACAATAAAAACGTAACTCGCTCCACTTGCAAACGTATTAGTGCTCACTTGTTGGTCGGTGTCCCTCGGGAGTGCAGTGCCTGTCGTCTGTTAGTACGACGGCGCTGACTCCTATCCCGAGTGTTTTTTAAGTGTAAAAGTAAAAGTGATATATATTATAGTGTTAAAAGTTGTCCTATCGAAAATACCCTTAACCTATATTAGACTATCCAAAATATGCACTATGACGGTCACGCACAAAATTCATCCATTATCATACTTCATCAAAAGGGTGCAAGTTCAACACTCCTTCCGTTACCGCCATCGCTGCATGTATCGAACAGTCTTGCAATGAAATCATCATAAAACCATATGTAAAACGAAAATATATCCATGTTCATCTTCATTCGAAAGTTATTCCAAACCAATCTGTCCTCTGAGTTCGTCAATTCGAGGTGCAGCAAGATTTTTTGTCAAAAGGTCCGCAATCATATCCACGGTTCCAACATGTTCAGGGTGCACTCTTCCCTTTTGCACGTAATCCTTTAAAAACTTGAGTTTAACATCGACATGTTTGGTGCTTGCAGCACTCACTTCATTTTGCAGTTGCTTTATAGCTGCCATGTTGTCGATTTTTAGGACGATCGGTGTTTTCGCACGCACACCGATCTCCTCGAAAATTTCTCGTAGACCAAGCACTTCTTTTCCACCCTCTGCAGCGGCCACAAATTCTGCTTCAGCTGTAGATAATGCAACAGTGCTTTGTTTCTTGCACTTCCAGCCAGCAATTATTCCATTTACGAAAACCACACTTGCACTGACACTCTTCCGATCCGCCTTGTCGGCTGCGAAATCAGCATCGCTATAGCCGACAATGCGTAACGGTAGATGATTTCCACTGTCGTGACTCAGGTGCAACTTCAAATCTTTTGTACCCTTTAGGTACCTTGCAATCCTTTTCGCAATTTTGTAATCCATCAATGTCGGGGCGTGCGTACGCCGAGTGGCCCTGTGCACTGCGAACGAAATGTCGGGTCGTGTGCACCGGGATATCCACAATAAACTGCCGACCAATGACTGAAAATTTTTTACGCAGGGCAAATCTCCACCCGCCTTCACAGGTAACAATTCATCCAAATTTTCATCCATATCGGTTTCTGCAATTGGGGTCCTTACTGTGTTCGCTTCTTTCAAGCCGTGTTTCAGTAACATTTCATCGATTGTGACCTCTTGGTCAACAGTGTAACCAATGCTCGGACCACCCTCCACACGTATGCCCAAAAATTTCTCCACATTTCCAAGGTTTTTTAATTCCAGGGTTTTCATTTCGTCAAAAAATTCTTCAATCAGGTCTTCGCAGGTCGCCGTGACGAGCAAATCGTCAACGTACACACCGACCAGGGTTTTACCATCGTCAGAAACCCGTATAAAGATACACGTGTCAGTCAAACACTGCACAAAACCAAGCTTAACCATAGTTTCTCGTAAATGCTCATACCACAGCCTACCGGCCTGTTTTAGGCCGTATAGGTTCTTCCTTAATTTCAGCACCAAGTCTTTCTGTGTCTCCACTCCAAAAACTTCCAAATTTTCTTTCGAAACTTCCATTCCTTGGGGAATTCGTAAATGTATTTCATATCCATCTTCGGTGCCTGCTTTGGGATATGCACTTGGCACATCCCCGTGTCTGGCAGGCACCTTCCACACCAGTGACATGATGAGGATTACCTTCATGTTATTCAACTCCATCACCGTTGAGAAGGTAAACAGGTAATCCTCACCAAGCACTTGTTTGTCGCCTCGGGCAACCAAACGAGCCTTGTAGCGCTCCACTGTCCCGTCAGACTTGAGTTTGGTCTTATAGACCCATTTCGTTGGTAGAGGGTTTTTCCCCTCCACCCTTTTCATCAGACTCCACGTGCCAAGATCGGTCAATGCTTGTAGTTCTGCCCGTTCTGCCTCCGCCCACTTTTCAGACTGCTTCGAAGCATGTGCTTCCTGAAAAGTTTTTGGGTCGGGTGTGGCTGCGAAATTTCCACTCGATTCACCTCTCGTACTTGTGACAGCAAAAGCAAACAATGCATTTTCATCCGGCGCTGCGGTAGCGCTTTCAGTTTCCGTTTGAATTCCATCTTGAGTCGACATACGCTCCGAGACTCCTTCCAATGGCAAACCTTTTTTCTTTTGCTTCTTGAGGTTTTTCAACCTTTTTTCTTCTTCTGCAGCGGCAGCCTTTGTGGTTTTCTTCACGCTTCTGGCCGATTTCCGGGCTTTAGAGTTGTTTTCACGTTGTTTACCGTCTCCCTTTTTCTTCTTGGCTGACAGGTTGACTGAAACCGGCTCAGCAGCTTGGCCTTCGTTCATTTCCTCATTTGCGACGTCATCCGTTTCCAGATTTCTGGCAATCTGATTATTTGACTTCTCATCGAGAGTCTCGATGTTTGTAACGTGTCGGGTGGTTGTCACCACCCGATCTTTCAACAGGAGGACCTTGTACCCCTTCGTTTGATCATTTTTGCCGAGAATAAGGGCACGCTCCGCATGTTTGCCAAGTGATTTGTTTTTTGGATCCCTCCATACCATGCATGGGGATCCAAAAACCACAATGTCACTGACATTCACTTGCTTTTTCGTCAACACCTGTATAGGTGGCGCCCTGCCTGGGTTAGCCCTGGTCGGACTGCGGTTGAGTATGTACGTCGCATACTCAGCCGCTTCCGTCCAATACATCAGTGGCACGCCCGACCCGAAAATCATACACCGGACCATGTTAAAAATGGTCCGGTTCATCCGCTCAGCCTTCCCGTTTGATGCTGGCGTTGCGGCTTCAGTCACCTGTCTCCGTACTCCCGTCCTTTTACAAAACAGATCCAGCGTTTTAAATTCGCCGCCACCATCAGTGCGCAGCACGTGAATTCTGCATTGAAATTCTCCTTCGAACCAGACAAGAAAATGTTCGAACATTTTTGCCGCCCTGTCCTTTGTGGGGGCGGCAAATACGCGCACATAATTGGAGAAGTGATCGACAAAAACCACTAAAAACCGGTTTCCTCTTCTGTCGCGTGGAGTTATCGGACCTTTCAGGTCGCTACAGATAACCCCACCGATTCGGTCAATTGGCGCGTTTTTGCCTGAGTCCCGCTTCGGTTGCTTCGACCGGGACCCTTTTCCTTCGGCGCACGTGAGGCAGTTTGGTCTTCTGTGATCAGTAAGAGCAATTCCTGACCGTGGGTCTTTCGCCATGCGCTCTATCGTGTCATAGGCAAGATGGCCTAGACGAGCGTGAAAGTGATATAGGCTTCCTTCCTGCACGTCGTTTTCTGCTCCTTCATTCTGTACGCTCATCACAACATCAGTAAACTCTTTTCGGAAAGTATTTACAGTGCTTGAGTGCACTTTTGCCACAAAGATCGAACCACAAAGTTCCACACGAAAAAGAGATTTATTACCAAGTCTTATCTCCATGCCATCATCCTTATCATCTATGTGACACCCTTTTTGCTTCAAACAACCCAACGATATAAGATTCTTGGCTAGCTTGGGTGCATAGTAGACTTCGCTTAACACAATTTCTGTGCTAGGCCACTCGTCACTTTTCACCGTCACCCTTCCGACTTGCGTGACAATTAGTTTTCCGCCGTCGGGGAGTGTGAGTGCATCTTCACCGTCACACTCTCTTGCATCCTCCAAAAGACTTGGGTCACCGATTAAATGTCGGCTCGCACCACTGTCCAGGATCCAGAATTCATCATTTGTTTCAGGGATTTTAGGCATTCCACCTGAATTTTCAGTCGTTGCTAGCACGAAACGACGTTCAGACAATGTGTCTGAGCGTCCCTTCTTGCTTGTCTTCTTAGGATCGTATTTTCTTTGCGGCCTGGGGCAATTCCGATGAATATGCCCCGTTTCGCCACATCCATAGCAGACCCTTTCAGATTTCGCGTTGTTCACAGCATTTGCAACAATTCTGGGCGGACGTCTTGCCTTCCGCTCGTCGTCCTCAAGTTCTTGGGCCCATGTCACCAATTCTTGAGCGTGTTGCACGTGGTCTTGCCTCATGGGATTATATCTGACCATGAGTGCGACCTTCAAATTCGGTGCTGCAAACTTTACGATATTTTCCACAATCAATTTATCTGGTAGCTCGCTCTCACGCGCCAGAGCTACCAGATACAGTAGGTGTTCAGTCCAAGACCGTCTAGGGTCTTTCTCCGCTGCGAACATCGCGGATGCTTGGTGGTGGGAAATATGCACTTTGAATGCATTATTCATGTGCTCCAGAACAGTCACCAAAGAAGGAGATACCGCCCACCAAGCACCGATATTTGTCTGGAAGTATCTTAAAGCCATACCCTCAAGATGTTCCCCCAATTTGTTCACTTTGAGACGTTCATTCCACTGGAAACCGGAAGTTAATTGGGCCACTTCCAGTGCTTCTAGGAACAGGTAAGCCCACTGCTTAAAACCTGCTCCTAGACCCTTATAAACCTCCACTCCCGTGAAATTCTGAATCGTAAGCTTGGTTAATTTTACCCCAAAGGGCACACCAGCTTGGGGCGGGTTTACATTTCCACCAGGCATCCCGCCTGCCTGCCCCATGGCATTGTTTCCAGGCACGCCTTGCCCAATCCCATCATCTTTGTTAAGATCATCAATGGTCATGCGACCGCCGAATGGTCCATGATTCCTGAGGCTATCTTTGAACTCGTTCGATGAGTTAGATTGCCCCAGGTCTCGAGCGCGGGCTTGTTCATTTTCAAATTTATCCATGCGCTTGTCAACCTTGTTTTCTAACTTTTGGATGCACTCCATCACCGCAGTAAGTGCTTCCGCCATTCTAGCTTCTCCATCGCTAGCCATAGTTGCTGTGTAATATAGTCGAGAGTCAATCTTTAGAGAACTCCAAACACAATCAAATCCAGACACAATTTCCCTTCTGGTAAGGGGACTTCCACCAAATTAATTAACTTGAAACAGTAGTTTTAATCGAACTTAAGAGACCCGTTTAGAGTTGGGCTCATAACCTGTTGTAAAAAATACGTGATTCCACTGAAAGAGCGTAAACCTGCGCAATAGTCCACAAGAAAACGAAACGTAAATGCTTGATCCTGTCAGAAACCAAACACCAAATCTCCAGGTACGAAAAATAGTTAATCCACAATAAAAACGTAACTCGCTCCACTTGCAAACGTATTAGTGCTCACTTGTTGGTCGGTGTCCCTCGGGAGTGCAGTGCCTGTCGTCTGTTAGTACGACGGCGCTGACTCCTATCCCGAGTGTTTTTTAAGTGTAAAAGTAAAAGTGATATATATTATAGTGTTAAAAGTTGTCCTATCGAAAATACCCTTAACCTATATTAGACTATCCAAAATATGCACTATGACGGTCACGCACAAAATTCATCCATTATCATACTTCATCAAAAGGGTGCAAGTTCAACACTCCTTCCGTTACCGCCATCGCTGCATGTATCGAACAGTCTTGCAATGAAATCATCATAAAACCATATGTAAAACGAAAATATATCCATGTTCATCTTCATTCGAAAGTTATTCCAAACCAATCTGTCCTCTGAGTTCGTCAATTCGAGGTGCAGCAAGATTTTTTGTCAAAAGGTCCGCAATCATATCCACGGTTCCAACATGTTCAGGGTGCACTCTTCCCTTTTGCACGTAATCCTTTAAAAACTTGAGTTTAACATCGACATGTTTGGTGCTTGCAGCACTCACTTCATTTTGCAGTTGCTTTATAGCTGCCATGTTGTCGATTTTTAGGACGATCGGTGTTTTCGCACGCACACCGATCTCCTCGAAAATTTCTCGTAGACCAAGCACTTCTTTTCCACCCTCTGCAGCGGCCACAAATTCTGCTTCAGCTGTAGATAACGCAACAGTGCTTTGTTTCTTGCACTTCCAGCCAGCAATTATTCCATTTACGAAAACCACACTTGCACTGACACTCTTCCGATCCGCCTTGTCGGCTGCAAAATCAGCATCGCTATAGCCGACAATGAGTAACGGTAAATGATTTCCACTGTCGTGACTCAGGTGCAACTTCAAATCTTTTGTACCCTTTAGGTACCTTGCAATCCTTTTCGCAATTTTGTAATCCATCAATGTCGGGGCGTGCGTACGCCGAGTGGCCCTGTGCACTGCGAACGAAATGTCGGGTCGTGTGCACCGGGATATCCACAATAAACTGCCGACCAGTGACTGAAAATTTTTTACGCAGGGCAAATCTCCACCCGCCTTCACAGGTAACAATTCATCCAAATTTTCATCCATATCGGTTTCTGCAATTGGTGTCCTTACTGTGTTCGCTTCTTTCAGGCCGTGTTTCAGTAACATTTCATCGATTGTGACCTCTTGGTCAACAGTGTAACCAATGTTCGGACCACCCTCCACACGTATTCCCAAAAATTTCTCCACATTTCCAAGGTTTTTTAATTCCAGGGTTTTCATTTCGTCAAAAAATTCTTCAATCAGGTCTTCGCAGGTCGCCGTGACGAGCAAATCGTCAACGTACACACCGACCAGGGTTTTACCATCGTCAGAAACCCGTATAAAGATACACGTGTCAGTCAAACACTGCACAAAACCAAGCTTAACCATAGTTTCTCGTAAGTGCTCATACCACAGCCTACCGGCCTGTTTTAGGCCGTATAGGTTCTTCCTTAATTTCAGCACCAAGTCTTTCTGTGTCTCCACTCCAAAAACTTCCAAATTTTCTTTCGAAACTTCCATTCCTTGAGGAATTCGTAAATGTATTTCATATCCATCTTCGGTGCCTGCTTTGGGATATGCACTTGGCACATCCCCGTGTCTGGCAGGAACCTTCCACACCAGTGACATGATGAGGATTACCTTCATGTTATTCAACTCCATCACCGTTGAGAAGGTAAACAGGTAATCCTCACCAAGCACTTGTTTGTCGCCTCGGGCAACCAAACGAGCCTTGTAGCGCTCCACTGTCCCGTCAGACTTGAGTTTGGTCTTATAGACCCATTTCGTTGGTAGAGGGTTTTTCCCCTCCACCCTTTTCATCAGACTCCACGTGCCAAGATCGGTCAATGCTTGTAGTTCTGCCCGTTCTGCCTCCGCCCACTTTTCAGACTGCTTCGAAGCATGTGCTTCCTGAAAAGTTTTTGGGTCGGGTGTGGCTGCGAAATTTCCACTCGATTCACCTCTCGTACTTGTGACAGCAAAAGCAAACAATGCATTTTCATCCGGCGCTGCGGTAGCGCTTTCAGTTTCCGTTTGAATTCCATCTTGAGTCGACATACGCTCCGAGACTCCTTCCAATGGCAAACCTTTTTTCTTTTGCTTCTTGAGGTTTTTCAACCTTTTTTCTTCTTCTGCAGCGGCAGCCTTTGTGGTTTTCTTCACGCTTCTGGCCGATTTCCGGGCTTTAGAGTTGTTTTCACGTTGTTTACCGTCTCCCTTTTTCTTCTTGGCTGACAGGTTGACTGAAACCGGCTCAGCAGCTTGGCCTTCGTTCATTTCCTCATTTGCGACGTCATCCGTTTCCAGATTTCTGGCAATCTGATTATTTGACTTCTCATCGAGAGTCTCGATGTTTGTAACGTGTCGGGTGGTTGTCACCACCCGATCTTTCAACAGGAGGACCTTGTACCCCTTCGTTTGATCATTTTTGCCGAGAATAAGGGCACGCTCCGCATGTTTGCCAAGTGATTTGTTTTTTGGATCCCTCCATACCATGCATGGGGATCCAAAAACCACAATGTCACTGACATTCACTTGCTTTTTCGTCAACACCTGTATAGGTGGCGCCCTGCCTGGGTTAGCCCTGGTCGGACTGCGGTTGAGTATGTACGTCGCATACTCAGCCGCTTCCGTCCAATACATCAGTGGCACGCCCGACCCGAAAATCATACACCGGACCATGTTAAAAATGGTCCGGTTCATCCGCTCAGCCTTCCCGTTTGATGCTGGCGTTGCGGCTTCAGTCACCTGTCTCCGTACTCCCGTCCTTTTACAAAACAGATCCAGCGTTTTAAATTCGCCGCCACCATCAGTGCGTAGCACGTGAATTCTGCATTGAAATTCTCCTTCGAACCAGACAAGAAAATGTTCGAACATTTTTGCCGCCCTGTCCTTTGTGGGGGCGGCAAATACGCGCACATAATTGGAGAAGTGATCGACAAAAACCACTAAAAACCGGTTTCCTCTTCTGTCGCGTGGAGTTATCGGACCTTTCAGGTCGCTACAGATAACCCCACCGATTCGGTCAATTGGCGCGTTTTCGCCTGAGTCTCGCTTCGGTTGCTTCGACCGGGACCCTTTTCCTTCGGCGCACGTGAGGCAGTTTGGTCTTCTGTGATCAGTAAGAGCAATTCCTGACCGTGGGTCTTTCGCCATGCGCTCTATCGTGTCATAGGCAAGATGGCCTAGACGAGCGTGAAAGTGATATAGGCTTCCTTCCTGCACGTCGTTTTCTGCTCCTTCATTCTGTACGCTCATCACAACATCAGTAAACTCTTTTCGGAAAGTATTTACAGTGCTTGAGTGCACTTTTGCCACAAAGATCGAACCACAAAGTTCCACACGAAAAAGAGATTTATTACCAAGTCTTATCTCCATGCCATCATCCTTATCATCTATGTGACACCCTTTTTGCTTCAAACAACCCAACGATATAAGATTCTTGGCTAGCTTGGGTGCATAGTAGACTTCGCTTAACACAATTTCTGTGCTAGGCCACTCGTCACTTTTCACCGTCACCCTTCCGACTTGCGTGACAATTAGTTTTCCGCCGTCGGGGAGTGTGAGTGCATCTTCACCGTCACACTCTCTTGCATCCTCCAAAAGACTTGGGTCACCGATTAAATGTCGGCTCGCACCACTGTCCAGGATCCAGAATTCATCATTTGTTTCAGGGATTTTAGGCATTCCACCTGAATTTTCAGTCGTTGCTAGCACGAAACGACGTTCAGACAATGTGTCTGAGCGTCCCTTCTTGCTTGTCTTCTTAGGATCGTATTTTCTTTGCGGCCTGGGGCAATTCCGATGAATATGCCCCGTTTCGCCACATCCATAGCAGACCCTTTCAGATTTCGCGTTGTTCACAGCATTTGCAACAATTCTGGGCGGACGTCTTGCCTTCCGCTCGTCGTCCTCAAGTTCTTGGGCCCATGTCACCAATTCTTGAGCGTGTTGCACGTGGTCTTGCCTCATGGGATTATATCTGACCATGAGTGCGACCTTCAAATTCGGTGCTGCAAACTTTACGATATTTTCCACAATCAATTTATCTGGTAGCTCGCTCTCACGCGCCAGAGCTACCAGATACAGTAGGTGTTCAGTCCAAGACCGTCTAGGGTCTTTCTCCGCTGCGAACATCGCGGATGCTTGGTGGTGGGAAATATGCACTTTGAATGCATTATTCATGTGCTCCAGAACAGTCACCAAAGAAGGAGATACCGCCCACCAAGCACCGATATTTGTCTGGAAGTATCTTAAAGCCATACCCTCAAGATGTTCCCCCAATTTGTTCACTTTGAGACGTTCATTCCACTGGAAACCGGAAGTTAATTGGGCCACTTCCAGTGCTTCTAGGAACAGGTAAGCCCACTGCTTAAAACCTGCTCCTAGACCCTTATAAACCTCCACTCCCGTGAAATTCTGAATCGTAAGCTTGGTTAATTTTACCCCAAAGGGCACACCAGCTTGGGGCGGGTTTACATTTCCACCAGGCATCCCGCCTGCCTGCCCCATGGCATTGTTTCCAGGCACGCCTTGCCCAATCCCATCATCTTTGTTAAGATCATCAATGGTCATGCGACCGCCGAATGGTCCATGATTCCTGAGGCTATCTTTGAACTCGTTCGATGAGTTAGATTGCCCCAGGTCTCGAGCGCGGGCTTGTTCATTTTCAAATTTATCCATGCGCTTGTCAACCTTGTTTTCTAACTTTTGGATGCACTCCATCACCGCAGTAAGTGCTTCCGCCATTCTAGCTTCTCCATCGCTAGCCATAGTTGCTGTGTAATATAGTCGAGAGTCAATCTTTAGAGAACTCCAAACACAATCAAATCCAGACACAATTTCCCTTCTGGTAAGGGGACTTCCACCAAATTAATTAACTTGAAACAGTAGTTTTAATCGAACTTAAGAGACCCGTTTAGAGTTGGGCTCATAACCTGTTGTAAAAAATACGTGATTCCACTGAAAGAGCGTAAACCTGCGCAATAGTCCACAAGAAAACGAAACGTAAATGCTTGATCCTGTCAGAAACCAAACACCAAATCTCCAGGTACGAAAAATAGTTAATCCACAATAAAAACGTAACTCGCTCCACTTGCAAACGTATTAGTGCTCACTTGTTGGTCGGTGTCCCTCGGGAGTGCAGTGCCTGTCGTCTGTTAGTACGACGGCGCTGACTCCTATCCCGAGTGTTTTTTAAGTGTAAAAGTAAAAGTGATATATATTATAGTGTTAAAAGTTGTCCTATCGAAAATACCCTTAACCTATATTAGACTATCCAAAATATGCACTATGACGGTCACGCACAAAATTCATCCATT
>MIQA02021779.1:0-11524 GCA_001887855.2 Sclerospora graminicola | reverse complement strand
TTTTCTTCTTGGCTGACAGGTTGACTGAAACCGGCTCAGCAGCTTGGCCTTCGTTCATTTCCTCATTTGCGACGTCATCCGTTTCCAGATTTCTGGCAATCTGATTATTTGACTTCTCATCGAGAGTCTCGATGTTTGTAACGTGTCGGGTGGTTGTCACCACCCGATCTTTCAACAGGAGGACCTTGTACCCCTTCGTTTGATCATTTTTGCCGAGAATAAGGGCACGCTCCGCATGTTTGCCAAGTGATTTGTTTTTTGGATCCCTCCATACCATGCATGGGGATCCAAAAACCACAATGTCACTGACATTCACTTGCTTTTTCGTCAACACCTGTATAGGTGGCGCCCTGCCTGGGTTAGCCCTGGTCGGACTGCGGTTGAGTATGTACGTCGCATACTCAGCCGCTTCCGTCCAATACATCAGTGGCACGCCCGACCCGAAAATCATACACCGGACCATGTTAAAAATGGTCCGGTTCATCCGCTCAGCCTTCCCGTTTGATGCTGGCGTTGCGGCTTCAGTCACCTGTCTCCGTACTCCCGTCCTTTTACAAAACAGATCCAGCGTTTTAAATTCGCCGCCACCATCAGTGCGTAGCACGTGAATTCTGCATTGAAATTCTCCTTCGAACCAGACAAGAAAATGTTCGAACATTTTTGCCGCCCTGTCCTTTGTGGGGGCGGCAAATACGCGCACATAATTGGAGAAGTGATCGACAAAAACCACTAAAAACCGGTTTCCTCTTCTGTCGCGTGGAGTTATCGGACCTTTCAGGTCGCTACAGATAACCCCACCGATTCGGTCAATTGGCGCGTTTTTGCCTGAGTCCCGCTTCGGTTGCTTCGACCGGGACCCTTTTCCTTCGGCGCACGTGAGGCAGTTTGGTCTTCTGTGATCAGTAAGAGCAATTCCTGACCGTGGGTCTTTCGCCATGCGCTCTATCGTGTCATAGGCAAGATGGCCTAGACGAGCGTGAAAGTGATATAGGCTTCCTTCCTGCACGTCGTTTTCTGCTCCTTCATTCTGTACGCTCATCACAACATCAGTAAACTCTTTTCGGAAAGTATTTACAGTGCTTGAGTGCACTTTTGCCACAAAGATCGAACCACAAAGTTCCACACGAAAAAGAGATTTATTACCAAGTCTTATCTCCATGCCATCATCCTTATCATCTATGTGACACCCTTTTTGCTTCAAACAACCCAACGATATAAGATTCTTGGCTAGCTTGGGTGCATAGTAGACTTCGCTTAACACAATTTCTGTGCTAGGCCACTCGTCACTTTTCACCGTCACCCTTCCGACTTGCGTGACAATTAGTTTTCCGCCGTCGGGGAGTGTGAGTGCATCTTCACCGTCACACTCTCTTGCATCCTCCAAAAGACTTGGGTCACCGATTAAATGTCGGCTCGCACCACTGTCCAGGATCCAGAATTCATCATTTGTTTCAGGGATTTTAGGCATTCCACCTGAATTTTCAGTCGTTGCTAGCACGAAACGACGTTCAGACAATGTGTCTGAGCGTCCCTTCTTGCTTGTCTTCTTAGGATCGTATTTTCTTTGCGGCCTGGGGCAATTCCGATGAATATGCCCCGTTTCGCCACATCCATAGCAGACCCTTTCAGATTTCGCGTTGTTTACAGCATTTGCAACAATTCTTGGCGGACGTCTTGCCTTCCGCTCGTCGTCCTCAAGTTCTTGGGCCCATGTCACCAATTCTTGAGCGTGTTGCACGTGGTCTTGCCTTATGGGATTATATCTGACCATGAGTGCGACCTTCAAATTCGGTGCTGCAAACTTTACGATATTTTCCACAATCAATTTATCTGGTAGCTCGCTCTCACGCGCCAGAGCTACCAGATACAGTAGGTGTTCAGTCCAGGACCGTTTAGGGTCTTTCTCTGCTGCGAACATTGCGGATGCTTGGTGGTGGGAAATATGCACTTTGAATGCATTATTCATGTGCTCCAGAACAGTCACCAAAGACGGAGATACCGCCCACCAAGCACCGATATTTGTCTGGAAGTATCTTAAGGCCATGCCCTCAAGATGTTCCCCCAATTTGTTCACTTTGAGACGTTCATTCCACTGGAAACCGGAAGTTAATTGGGCCACTTCCAGTGCTTCTAGGAACAGGTAAGCCCACTGCTTAAAACCTGCTCCTAGACCCTTATAAACCTCCACTCCCGTGAAATTCTGAATCGTAAGCTTGGTTAATTTTACCCCAAAGGGCACACCAGCTTGGGGCGGGTTTACATTTCCACCAGGCATCCCGCCTGCCTGCCCCATGGCATTGTTTCCAGGCACGCCTTGCCCAATCCCATCATCTTTGTTAAGATCATCAATGGTCATGCGACCGCCGAATGGTCCATGATTCCTGAGGCTATCTTTGAACTCGTTCGATGAGTTAGATTGCCCCAGGTCTCGAGCGCGGGCTTGTTCATTTTCAAATTTATCCATGCGCTTGTCAACCTTGTTTTCTAACTTTTGGATGCACTCCATCACCGCAGTAAGTGCTTCCGCCATTCTAGCTTCTCCATCGCTAGCCATAGTTGCTGTGTAATATAGTCGAGAGTCAATCTTTAGAGAACTCCAAACACAATCAAATCCAGACACAATTTCCCTTCTGGTAAGGGGACTTCCACCAAATTAATTAACTTGAAACAGTAGTTTTAATCGAACTTAAGAGACCCGTTTAGAGTTGGGCTCATAACCTGTTGTAAAAAATACGTGATTCCACTGAAAGAGCGTAAACCTGCGCAATAGTCCACAAGAAAACGAAACGTAAATGCTTGATCCTGTCAGAAACCAAACACCAAATCTCCAGGTACGAAAAATAGTTAATCCACAATAAAAACGTAACTCGCTCCACTTGCAAACGTATTAGTGCTCACTTGTTGGTCGGTGTCCCTCGGGAGTGCAGTGCCTGTCGTCTGTTAGTACGACGGCGCTGACTCCTATCCCGAGTGTTTTTTAAGTGTAAAAGTAAAAGTGATATATATTATAGTGTTAAAAGTTGTCCTATCGAAAATACCCTTAACCTATATTAGACTATCCAAAATATGCACTATGACGGTCACGCACAAAATTCATCCATTATCATACTTCATCAAAAGGGTGCAAGTTCAACACTCCTTCCGTTACCGCCATCGCTGCATGTATCGAACAGTCTTGCAATGAAATCATCATAAAACCATATGTAAAACGAAAATATATCCATGTTCATCTTCATTCGAAAGTTATTCCAAACCAATCTGTCCTCTGAGTTCGTCAATTCGAGGTGCAGCAAGATTTTTTGTCAAAAGGTCCGCAATCATATCCACGGTTCCAACATGTTCAGGGTGCACTCTTCCCTTTTGCACGTAATCCTTTAAAAACTTGAGTTTAACATCGACATGTTTGGTGCTTGCAGCACTCACTTCATTTTGCAGTTGCTTTATAGCTGCCATGTTGTCGATTTTTAGGACGATCGGTGTTTTCGCACGCACACCGATCTCCTCGAAAATTTCTCGTAGACCAAGCACTTCTTTTCCACCCTCTGCAGCGGCCACAAATTCTGCTTCAGCTGTAGATAATGCAACAGTGCTTTGTTTCTTGCACTTCCAGCCAGCAATTATTCCATTTACGAAAACCACACTTGCACTGACACTCTTCCGATCCGCCTTGTCGGCTGCGAAATCAGCATCGCTATAGCCGACAATGCGTAACGGTAGATGGTTTCCACTGTCGTGACTCAGGTGCAACTTCAAATCTTTTGTACCCTTTAGGTACCTTGCAATCCTTTTCGCAATTTTGTAATCCATCAATGTCGGGGCGTGCGTACGCCGAGTGGCCCTGTGCACTGCGAACGAAATGTCGGGTCGTGTGCACCGGGATATCCACAATAAACTGCCGACCAATGACTGAAAATTTTTTACGCAGGGCAAATCTCCACCCGCCTTCACAGGTAACAATTCATCCAAATTTTCATCCATATCGGTTTCTGCAATTGGGGTCCTTACTGTGTTCGCTTCTTTCAAGCCGTGTTTCAGTAACATTTCATCGATTGTGACCTCTTGGTCAACAGTGTAACCAATGCTCGGACCACCCTCCACACGTATGCCCAAAAATTTCTCCACGTTTCCAAGGTTTTTTAATTCCAGGGTTTTCATTTCGTCAAAAAATTCTTCAATCAGGTCTTCGCAGGTCGCCGTGACGAGCAAATCGTCAACGTACACACCGACCAGGGTTTTACCATCGTTAGAAACCCGTATAAAGATACACGTGTCAGTCAAACACTGCACAAAACCAAGCTTAACCATATTTTCTCGTAAATGCTCATACCACAGCCTACCGGCCTGTTTTAGGCCGTATAGGTTCTTCCTTAATTTCAGCACCAAGTCTTTCTGTGTCTCCACTCCAAAAACTTCCAAATTTTCTTTCGAAACTTCCATTCCTTGAGGAATTCGTAAATGTATTTCATATCCATCTTCGGTGCCTGCTTTGGGATATGCACTTGGCACATCCCCGTGTCTGGCAGGCACCTTCCACACCAGTGACATGATGAGGATTACCTTCATGTTATTCAACTCCATCACCGTTGAGAAGGTAAACAGGTAATCCTCACCAAGCACTTGTTTGTCGCCTCGGGCAACCAAACGAGCCTTGTAGCGCTCCACTGTCCCGTCAGACTTGAGTTTGGTCTTATAGACCCATTTCGTTGGTAGAGGGTTTTTCCCCTCCACCCTTTTCATCAGACTCCACGTGCCAAGATCGGTCAATGCTTGTAGTTCTGCCCGTTCTGCCTCCGCCCACTTTTCAGACTGCTTCGAAGCATGTGCTTCCTGAAAAGTTTTTGGGTCGGGTGTGGCTGCGAAATTTCCACTCGATTCACCTCTCGTACTTGTGACAGCAAAAGCAAACAATGCATTTTCATCCGGCGCTGCGGTAGCGCTTTCAGTTTCCGTTTGAATTCCATCTTGAGTCGACATACGCTCCGAGACTCCTTCCAATGGCAAACCTTTTTTCTTTTGCTTCTTGAGGTTTTTCAACCTTTTTTCTTCTTCTGCAGCGGCAGCCTTTGTGGTTTTCTTCACGCTTCTGGCCGATTTCCGGGCTTTAGAGTTGTTTTCACGTTGTTTACCGTCTCCCTTTTTCTTCTTGGCTGACAGGTTGACTGAAACCGGCTCAGCAGCTTGGCCTTCGTTCATTTCCTCATTTGCGACGTCATCCGTTTCCAGATTTCTGGCAATCTGATTATTTGACTTCTCATCGAGAGTCTCGATGTTTGTAACGTGTCGGGTGGTTGTCACCACCCGATCTTTCAACAGGAGGACCTTGTACCCCTTCGTTTGATCATTTTTGCCGAGAATAAGGGCACGCTCCGCATGTTTGCCAAGTGATTTGTTTTTTGGATCCCTCCATACCATGCATGGGGATCCAAAAACCACAATGTCACTGACATTCACTTGCTTTTTCGTCAACACCTGTATAGGTGGCGCCCTGCCTGGGTTAGCCCTGGTCGGACTGCGGTTGAGTATGTACGTCGCATACTCAGCCGCTTCCGTCCAATACATCAGTGGCACGCCCGACCCGAAAATCATACACCGGACCATGTTAAAAATGGTCCGGTTCATCCGCTCAGCCTTCCCGTTTGATGCTGGCGTTGCGGCTTCAGTCACCTGTCTCCGTACTCCCGTCCTTTTACAAAACAGATCCAGCGTTTTAAATTCGCCGCCACCATCAGTGCGTAGCACGTGAATTCTGCATTGAAATTCTCCTTCGAACCAGACAAGAAAATGTTCGAACATTTTAGCCGCCCTGTCCTTTGTGGGGGCGGCAAATACGCGCACATAATTGGAGAAGTGATCGACAAAGACCACTAAGAACCGGTTTCCTCTTCTGTCGCGTGGAGTTATCGGACCTTTCAGGTCGCTACAGATAACCCCACCGATTCGGTCAATTGGCGCGTTTTCGCCTGAGTCCCGCTTCGGTTGCTTCGACCGGGACCCTTTTCCTTCGGCGCACGTGAGACAGTTTGGTCTTCTGTGATCAGTAAGAGCAATCCCTGACCGTGGGTCTTTCGCCATGCGCTCTATCGTGTCATAGGCAAGATGGCCTAGACGAGCGTGAAAATGATATAGGCTTCCTTCCTGCACGTCGTTTTCTGCTCCTTCATTCTGTACGCTCATCACAACATCAGTAAACTCTTTTCGGAAAGTATTTACAGTGCTTGAGTGCACTTTTGCCACAAAAATCGAACCACAAAGTTCCACACGAAAAAGAGATTTATTACCAAGTCTTATCTCCATGCCATCATCCTTATCATCTATGTGACACCCTTTTTGCTTCAAACAACCCAACGATATAAGATTCTTGGCTAGCTTGGGTGCATAGTAGACTTCGCTTAACACAATTTCTGTGCTAGGCCACTCGTCACTTTTCACCGTCACCCTTCCGACTTGCGTGACAATTAGTTTTCCGCCGTCGGGGAGTGTGAGTGCATCTTCACCGTCACACTCTCTTGCATCCTCCAAAAGACTTGGGTCACCGATTAAATGTCGGCTCGCACCACTGTCCAGGATCCAGAATTCATCATTTGTTTCAGGGATTTTAGGCATTCCACCTGAATTTTCAGTCGTTGCTAGCACGAAACGACGTTCAGACAATGTGTCTGAGCGTCCCTTCTTGCTTGTCTTCTTAGGATCGTATTTTCTTTGCGGCCTGGGGCAATTCCGATGAATATGCCCCGTTTCGCCACATCCATAGCAGACCCTTTCAGATTTCGCGTTGTTCACAGCATTTGCAACAATTCTGGGCGGACGTCTTGCCTTCCGCTCGTCGTCCTCAAGTTCTTGGGCCCATGTCACCAATTCTTGAGCGTGTTGCACGTGGTCTTGCCTCATGGGATTATATCTGACCATGAGTGCGACCTTCAAATTCGGTGCTGCAAACTTTACGATATTTTCCACAATCAATTTATCTGGTAGCTCGCTCTCACGCGCCAGAGCTACCAGATACAGTAGGTGTTCAGTCCAAGACCGTCTAGGGTCTTTCTCCGCTGCGAACATCGCGGATGCTTGGTGGTGGGAAATATGCACTTTGAATGCATTATTCATGTGCTCCAGAACAGTCACCAAAGAAGGAGATACCGCCCACCAAGCACCGATATTTGTCTGGAAGTATCTTAAAGCCATACCCTCAAGATGTTCCCCCAATTTGTTCACTTTGAGACGTTCATTCCACTGGAAACCGGAAGTTAATTGGGCCACTTCCAGTGCTTCTAGGAACAGGTAAGCCCACTGCTTAAAACCTGCTCCTAGACCCTTATAAACCTCCACTCCCGTGAAATTCTGAATCGTAAGCTTGGTTAATTTTACCCCAAAGGGCACACCAGCTTGGGGCGGGTTTACATTTCCACCAGGCATCCCGCCTGCCTGCCCCATGGCATTGTTTCCAGGCACGCCTTGCCCAATCCCATCATCTTTGTTAAGATCATCAATGGTCATGCGACCGCCGAATGGTCCATGATTCCTGAGGCTATCTTTGAACTCGTTCGATGAGTTAGATTGCCCCAGGTCTCGAGCGCGGGCTTGTTCATTTTCAAATTTATCCATGCGCTTGTCAACCTTGTTTTCTAACTTTTGGATGCACTCCATCACCGCAGTAAGTGCTTCCGCCATTCTAGCTTCTCCATCGCTAGCCATAGTTGCTGTGTAATATAGTCGAGAGTCAATCTTTAGAGAACTCCAAACACAATCAAATCCAGACACAATTTCCCTTCTGGTAAGGGGACTTCCACCAAATTAATTAACTTGAAACAGTAGTTTTAATCGAACTTAAGAGACCCGTTTAGAGTTGGGCTCATAACCTGTTGTAAAAAATACGTGATTCCACTGAAAGAGCGTAAACCTGCGCAATAGTCCACAAGAAAACGAAACGTAAATGCTTGATCCTGTCAGAAACCAAACACCAAATCTCCAGGTACGAAAAATAGTTAATCCACAATAAAAACGTAACTCGCTCCACTTGCAAACGTATTAGTGCTCACTTGTTGGTCGGTGTCCCTCGGGAGTGCAGTGCCTGTCGTCTGTTAGTACGACGGCGCTGACTCCTATCCCGAGTGTTTTTTAAGCGTAAAAGTAAAAGTGATATATATTATAGTGTTAAAAGTTGTCCTATCGAAAATACCCTTAACCTATATTAGACTATCCAAAATATGCACTATGACGGTCACGCACAAAATTCATCCATTTTCATAGTTCATCAAAAGGGTGCAAGTTCAACATGCTTATATCGTGTCGATAACCGCGACAAGCTGGAGCAGGTCGCTCATATTGAGAGGTATGGTGGTATGATCGGCTGGCGCCAAAGTACTTATTCTCAGGGTTCTCAAAATTCCAGACATGAATGCTCCAAATAGTACTCCCTAGATTGGTGTTCCCCGATTCGGTAAGTTGATAAATGCTCTACAAGTGGTTTAACAATCAGAGGGCATTTTATGGCGTTTTCTCACCGTCTGATTTGTCAAAACTGTTGTATTCTTACCCAATCGCCGCATCCGAATGTTACTGGTGACAATCAAACGCATCACTGCTCTTCCTGCTCTCCAAGATGCAGCACGACGAAGTGATATGGGGCGTCATCTCGAAGCAATTTTGCTCCTTCAAGAGCAAGTACGTTTTTGCAATGCATTGACTTGAAAAGGACACGTGATGACTGACCCTTCACTCCTGCATAGGCTGCCGGGTACTGGTAAAATGTTTTGCAGCAACCCGTATAATGTAACAGGTCTGTGCAACAGGACAGCGTGTCCATTAGCAAATAGTCGATACGCCACCATACGTGAGGAGAATGGTGTTTGCTTTTTGTACATGAAGACCATTGAGCGTGCGCACACACCCAATCGGTTATGGGAACGAGTGAAGCTCAGCAAAAACTACACCAAGTCGCTCGCGCAGATTGACGAACAATTGCAATTTTGGCCCAAGAAACTGATTCATAAAAACAAGCAGAGACTTACGAAAATCCATCAGTATCTCATGCGTATGCGTAAACTCACACTCAAGACGAAGCCTAAATTGGTCGTAATTAACAAAAAGATTGAGAGGAGAGAGAAGCGACGAGAAAAGAAAGCGATGGCGGCCGCCAAGCTCGACAATTCTATCGAAAAGGAGCTGCTCGAGCGATTGCAGAAGGGAACCTACGGTGATATTTATAATTTCCCTGAGCGCGAGTTCTCCAAGGTGCTTGAGAACAATGGCAAACGCCAGACGTTGAAGGAAGAGAGCGAAGACGAAGATCAGTACGAAGAAGAAGAAGAAGAAGAAGAGGATGAAAATGTCGGACAGGTCGAGTACGTTGAAGATTTTGAAGAAGACGAGAGCGATCTCGAAGATCTGACAGACGAGTTTGCGGTCCATGACGACGGACAGAGCGATGTGTCCGACAGCGAAGAGGAAACAACATCTAAAAAGCGGAAACCGTCCGTGACCTCCAAACAGATCACAAAGAAACAAAAGAAACCCGAGGGACCATATGTCGAGATTGAATATGAACAGGAGCAGGAGGCGGCAAACCAAGAATTTAGCTGGTAAGTCACCTTTCAATAGACAACCGTCATAAAAAACTGCACCGTCTTGGTGGATAAATGACGCTCGTCGTACTCGACAAGAAAAGTGAATTTTTGGAATAGATTATTGTGCGCGTGACATTTGCTTTTTGGGCTCACAATTATTACATGAACATCATTCCAACCTACTGTAATCTCGTTTCTTGTATACAAAATGCCTATCGCATCGTGACCTTATTGTCAACCTTTCGATTCCACATCTTCAAAAAAAACACTTTTTATTTTCTCGTGCTCTGGGCCAAGACCGCTCGTGCCTGGGCCAAGTCCTTTTGCAAACTCGTCACTTTGACTTGCAAGTCAAATCGAGCTTTTTTCAACGTACGAAAGAGCTCCAAAGTCTCTGTCGTCATTTTTACCTTGTCCAATTTCTCGATACGAGCTTTTTGCTTGGCAATAAGGTCGTCCATCGTTTCCTTTGCAAGCTGAGCTTCCACCAGTTTATCATGGTAGGTACTTGCCTCCATCTTTGCAGTCTTGAGCGATTCCGCAAGGCTTTTGAGCTCTCGACGATAGTGAAGCACTTCATTCTCAGTCATCTCCAATTGCGTTTCCATCGTCTTGAGCTTTGCTTTATAAGCCGCTTGCTGGGTCTGTGCCGTGACATAGTTTTCTTGCAGCTGATTGATTCTGTTCAGGAGTTTCTCCTCAACATCATCACGTTGGCCTTCACCTTGGTTTTCTTTCCGCTTTGGCAAATACTCGTCGTCAACCTCTATTTCTTGTTGGAATTCACTCCCTTCTTCCTCTTCTATAACAGACTCTCCTTCTCCATTCGCAATCTCCTCGTATCTTTTCAGTTTTCTCTGCGCTTGATGCAGTTTCTCACGAAGGTTGTCCATCTGACACGTTAAATCCTGCTGCTTTTCAGCCCACAATGCATTGGCCGCTTCAAGTTCTCGCTGCATCATTTCCTCTTGCTCCAGTAGTACAGAGCAAGATTCTTGTGTCTGTCGTAGCTCTTCAGCTGTCGCTTCGTTAGCTTGCCGGGATGTTTCCACTTCATTTCGAAGACGCGACACTTCACCACCCAGTTGGGAATTCTCGACTCTCAAACAGGCAGCTTTTCTTTCAGCTAAAGCTAGCTTGTCATTCCACACTTCCGTTTGATGCTGCATCTCTTGTTCTGTCGCTGCTAACTGGTTTTCTAGCGCTTTGACCTCTGATTCAAGTTCACTCTCTTTCGCTTTCGCTTTCGCCTCTATCCGAGATAACTCGACATGATCCGTTTTGTCCGTCAACAGAGTCTTTACCTGTTCCTCCAGCTCACAAATCTTTTCCTGAAGTGCAATCTCTTTCCCTTCCGCTACAACAAGACGTTGCTTGCTTTGAAGCCGCATTTCCTCATTTTCTTCCTCCAACCGTGTCAAAGCACTTGTTAACTTGGACAATTCTTTATCCTTCTTTTCTAGAGTACGCATCGAGACATTGAGGTCCGTTTCCAGCACTTTCAGTTGCTCCCTTAACTCCAACATCGTATCCGAGCTATGCTTGGCTTCTTTTCGTAACACTGACAGCGTTTCTTCGTATGATTGAATATCCAGTTGAAGCTTTTCACGTTCTTTTGACTCATTCTCAAGCTGCTGGTGGAGACGCTTTGCCTCAGTGGCACCGTTTTCATGATCAGATTCTCGATCTTGCACCTGCTCTCTCATTGCAGCGTATTCTGCTTGTAAAGTTGTCATGTTTTGCTCAATCTCGGTTCTGCTCGCTTCAACAGTGGCTTTTTCCGATTGAATCACTTCTACCTTTGCTTGTAGCATCGAGATAGTTGACGTGGAAGACAAGACCTTTTGCAGAGCTTCACAAAGCTTACTTTCCAGCTCGTCGACGGCTACCACCAATCTCATCTTTTCGTTAGATACTTCCATTAGCTGAGACGCCAACGCCCGAAGCTCATCTAGACAGTTATT
>MIQA02021778.1:0-10419 GCA_001887855.2 Sclerospora graminicola | reverse complement strand
ATTAATAGAGGATGCAGAGAACAAAAAACATGCATCAACAGCCGCGAACACATTAAGTATTACGACGCAGAATGTTAGGGGTTTTAAGGCACAATCTCGACACGAGTGGCTGCAAGCATGGAGAAATAAATCGGTAGCAAGGAGGGCGAATTGCACAATCATTCAGGAAACGCACATTACGACAGCGGAGGAGGCAGAGGAGGGGACTCGTTTATGGGAGCGCATGTGGAACTACAATAACCCGGATACGAGGTTGGCGTATTGGAGTATCTCTGCGACCAAGGCTTGTGGTGTGGGGATTCTGTTAACGCCTGAGCACGGGAATAGAGCGCGTCCCTGGAATCCAAGCAAGTGGAATGAGCGAATGATAGCAGTGGAGCTGGAACATTGGAAGATTCTCAACATCTATGCACCAGCGGATACTAATACTAACCGTGCTCAGTTTTATCGAGATTTAGGTAGATGGTGCTTGTCAGCAGGGGACGATGTCATATTAGCTAGCGACTTCAATTGCGTAGAAGCGCCTCAATTGGACCGATTAGCACCAGGCAAGGAAGTCAAGACTGAGTGCACGGAACTTTCACGATTAATTGCGGCAAACGGATGGTACGACGCGGCGTTAGCCCAGCAATCAGCATGGGATGCGGATCGACTAACAGAAAGTTTGGAGTTCACCTTTTGGCGAGGAGAAGCAGCTAGCAGGCTGGATAGGATATACATTCCTATAAACAGGTATGATTGGGTAGATCGATTGGACACACGTACGCCGGAAGTGGCATCAGATCACGAGGAGGTATCGGTAGTACTGCGAGAACCTCAGAGAAGGCAACAAGAGATGTCCCACCAAAAGTTTCGATTAAAGTGTCCAGTTGCGGGCGCCAATCGTAGAAGGGTTGTAGAGGAGGTTTCGGCGGAAGTTCAAAACAGACGTGGAGAAACATTTCAGGCACAAGTGGACTGGGATAAACAAGTGCAGCTTTGGACAGCAGCAATAATGCGAGTGCGGAAACGAGTGCGCCAGAGACGAAAAAGGAAGGCGGTACAACTAGCTCAGTCCCTATTTGGAATGGGTACCTCGAGAACCCAAATATTGGGTATAGCAAAGCCAACGAAGCACTGAAGGAAAACAAGGTACGTCAAGGGCGCAAACTACGAAGAAGTATGGATACAATGAGATGGTTATTTAGGCGTACAGCTGTATGGGAAAGTAACCAACACGTCACAGCGATCAAGGTGCCTGGAACACAATTGCAAGGCTTGACAGAGATGAGCATTCCAGATAAATTCGCGCTGATATGGAAGGAAGTGCTCAGTTGCAGGCATAGTCAAGTAGCACCAGACAGGATGGAACAATGTCTGGACAGATTTGTCACGTTTCCGAGCGACAGAAAGGTAACGATAAGTGATAATGAAGCACTAATGGAACCGATCGATGAAGGAGATATCAAGCAAGCTTTAAGGACTTTGGAGAGGAGGAAGGCGGGTGGACCAGATGGTCTCAACAACGACTTCTATAAAGACTTTGCAGACGAGGTTATAAGTGACTTATGCATTGTAAGTAATGATATTCTTCAAGGAGATGATCCACCACAGACGTTTTTAGAGGCGGTCATTATACCACTTCGAAAAAAGGGCGACTCAGATAACGCGATGGACTACAGACCGATATCATTACTGCAGTCAAGTTACAAGATTTTCGCTAAGGTGCTGGCAGCGAGACTACAAAGATTTCTAGGGAGGCTAATTGGTGACACACAACAAGGGTTTGTGTATGGCCGGCGAATGGATAGAGCAGTTGTATTGATGCTGGATATGTTAGAACATTACAGTCACGGTTCAAGATCGAAGAGAGTTGAAAATAGTGGAGGAGTTTTGATGATTGACTTTGT
Organism: Sclerospora graminicola; assembly: GCA_001887855.2. Taxonomy (NCBI): domain Eukaryota; phylum Oomycota; class Peronosporomycetes; order Peronosporales; family Peronosporaceae; genus Sclerospora; species Sclerospora graminicola. The sequence goes on along the minus strand of MIQA02021778.1, from coordinate 8,530 downwards.
CAAGGAATATGACACTATTGATCGTGATTTCCTCATGGTGGTGCTAAAGAAGTTTGGTTTTTCACAACGCTTTATTGATGTCATGAACAAGATCCACAAAGGAACGTCGGCAAGATTTCTAGTCAATGGAGAACTTTCAGAAGCGATACCAGTGGTATCGGGTATCCGGCAAGGATGTCCTCTAGCGCCATTGTTATTTATTCTCGCGGTGGAGCCATTGGGTCTAGCTATCACGCAAGATACGGAACTCGAAGGCATTACGATTGGTAACTCTACATTGAAGTGGGAACAACGGTTTTCAGCATTCGTTGACGATTCAACGATTTTTTTCGAGAAGGGAAGCATATGAAGAGAGCCCTGGACATCGTTGAAAGGTTCGGACATATGTCTGGTTTAAGGATGCAGCCGGCGAAGAGCCAAGTCATATTGATGGAAACGGAAGTGTACCCAGTAGAATGGTACACGGTACCGGTATTGCAACCTGGAGAATCAGTAAGATACCTCGGATATCAAATAGGGAATTCTTCACTCAAGGCCAAAAACTGGGCGGGCAGAATAAGAGCGATACAACGTCGACTCCTCACAGCTACGAAATGTGGCACGTCAGTAGATGAACGGGTGACACGTTTCAACGCGATCGCGATTCCTGCTATCCTCTTCACGGCGAAAGCATTCTTACCATCCGAAGAAACCCAACGGGAACTGGTCGCACTACAAAAGAGGTTCATTTGGAGTAAAACGACGGACACAGATGGAGGGCGTCACAAAATCTCACCACTGTTACTATTTACTCCCAAGAAGGCCGGCGGACTAGGTCTCATCTCCATACCAGCAGCATTACATACATTAGTGGTGAAGGAAGCCACGATGTGGATGTTGGAGCCAATAGACCGATACAATACGGCCTGGAAAAACTGGACGCAGCTATATACATGCAGAAATTCTAACTTATGGTTTTTTTATTATGATACAGGCCAGCAGGAGCGCAGAATGGAAAGAGGAAGTGCTGCAGCGATGATAAGAGGATCAATCTCGGACACGTTGGGACCATCGGTAGCAGAGCGACAAGATCTGCAGAAGTACGTCTCGGCTCATCTACCCAAACTACGGGATAATTGTGAAACACAATCACTGGAACCGGCGATAGGAGTGCACAACAACGACGAGGTGTGCGTCACAGCAGACTTACACAAGATACCTTGGCATGGACTAGAAAATGGACACTTAGCGCGATTTTGGGGAAAGTACACATGATTTGCGAATCCATGGATACGGGATCTAGCGGCGTGTTTTTTATCTTGGAAGAAGTTTGACCGATGTGTCCAAGGAGCGATTGGTGATCTACGCATCAAGAAGGTGTCAGACAATACGTTTTCGTGGACAGCGCAGTTCAAGTCGAAGAAAGGACACACAAGGGCGAAGGTAGGACGCTGGCTCCTGACAATAATCCTCTGCTCTCCACGTGGCGATTGGACAATGCTTGGGAGATCCAGGACCACTAGGTTTACTTTGGTCGCCTAAACAATGGCTCTCAATGGATTGGAAGGTACAAGGTGCGAGGACGATAATCGGAGTGGATGGTAAGACTGGTAATCATTGCAGGTTACGGCAAAGGCAAGATGATTTGTACTGGGATTGCGTGAAGCTGGTATCACCGGACCAGAAGCCAGGATTTTCGAAGGAGAAGGAGTGGCCGCATGGCTTAGTATTTGAAGCGCACCCGGCCATTCATGGAATCGCATGGGAAACGAATGCCGACGTTCGCCCTAGCTCCATCAAACATTGGTTGCGGAGGACTTTTCGAGGACTGTATTACAAGATAATCGCGAAGCCCTTACACAGAGTTGAAGCACGATGGCAAGATAAAAGGGAGCGGGATACTTGGAATGGTTTTGTCCAAGATCAGACAACAAGAGATATATGGAAGCATGGCCACATGCTGTCGGACTATCAACGATGGAGTCTTTATGGAATGGCTACGTTCCAGCTTAATTGTTTTTACGATGGATATTCATCACAAGGCGGGTGAGCAATGGACGATCATTGCTTAGCACCCGGGAAAGGGGTCACACATATAGTGTGGGGGGTGTACGCGTGCACAGAAACTATGGGCACGCGTTTTAAGTTTATGGAACCTGGTGGGCCACTGCAACGGATTTAGATCCATACAAGTGGTATTTTGTAACCAGGCAGGCACCACCGATTTCACCGGCGATTATGCAGAGGCTAACGATTAGATGTGGCCGCCAAGCCCAAGAGTGCAGCAAAGAAATGTCCAGATTGTGGTGGGCGTTGTGTTCGATAGGAGCGACATGGCTCTGGCAACTACGTAACGAAAAAATTTTCCAAGGAATACGAAGGACAGAGCATGAGCATATTGGTTATCTTTGGAAAAAAAAACCTTGGAGCAAGTGCAAGCGGTTATTGCGTTTGAAAAGAAATTTGCCAGTTCGAGGTTACGTGGAATACGTTTGCAGATATGTTCTGAAGCGCATCAGGGTAGAGATACAAAGACCGACCGAATGATCGTCGGAATTTTTTATTACTTCTCAGTTTTCATCGGGATGAGTATCGATCAGAGGAAGGTTTACACAGAGTGCTAGAAATTTTTTATTGTAGCTAATAGTTAATCTTTACTAGTACTAAATAGACTACGTTTTACAAAAAAAAAACAGAGGTGAACTTTGCCCTTACTACTACTAATTTTGGGTAGCCCACAGCAATTTCGACAGGGTTTTGTAGTCCATTGACATGCATTTTACAGTATAAACTAAGGTAAATAAGTATATTTATTTTACAGTTCCATTCACTTTGATTGCATGCTTATTGTAATATTTTATTTCTATCCACAACCTTTTCACTTTAAACGGGCAATGGTGTTAATGGTGTAGTTTCAACTGCAGTCACCCAGTTCACTGGTTGCGCGACCCATAGTTTATTACGCTGCTCAACCATTTCCGGCTCCTCTTGGTTCATATTCTCGCCCGGATGTGCTTGAATCAAATTATTTCGTGAAAGCGATTTTTCTCAACTTCCTCGCAGATTTCCTGCTATCTACCATTTTTTTCCTGGCAGAACAGCCTATTCTCCGATTCAATAACTTGTATTTGCTGCTCCAACGTGTCAATCTTCGTTTCCAGCCTTTCAATCTGTTGTGTCATGTCAGTTACCTGCTGTCGAAGCGATTTATTCTCCGCAGCTGTCTTCGCCACAAACTCCTCCGCTCGTGCACGCAATGCAGCCCTTTCTTTTTCAATTTGCTTGACCGACATTATTTCCACTTCATTCACGTAGTCTTTGGCTTCCTGCATAATGCTTCCATGCACGCGTCCAAACTCCGCGATCCTCTTGAGTTGCTCGTCTGCCAATGAAAGAGAACACAAAATAGCTCATCAGGACGACCCCAATACAAAACCCATAAGAAATACAAGACCTACTTGTAAAATGATCTTCTACATGGAAAATGACTCTTTGCTGCCATTTTTCCAGGTCCGACCTGGAAATAGTTATCATTTCCTGCTCTTCTTCTTGTTCTTGTTCTTCTTCTTCTTGTCTATCATTGCTGGTATTATCATGTCCACTGAAAACTACGTCGTCATTACTGTATTTTCGTTTCCTGTGTATGGTTTTGTGGCCAACTGAAAGTCCAGAAGAATCGATATCCTTTGCTTGTTTAGCCGCCGCAGACCCATGCAACGATGACGGAGACATATTAGTCAGGATATCTGTAATTCCCACTACATGTTGAGAGAAGCCGCTGGTTGGTGACTCGATGAAGTGACGGTTACTCCACTTATTTCGCGTTACGAATGACGGCTTCCTCCTGCCCATTTTATTGAGGTTGTAGTTCTATTTACTGAATAATGATTGGTGTAAAGCCAAAAAGGGAATATGATTGGCTTAGAATTTATCTTCTTTCTTGAGGATTCGAGCTGGAGATCAATACTGTATGTAAGTTACGTCCTAGATATAAAGTTACCGAATAAATAACTTACCTGCGAGAACAGCAGCACCAAAGCCGTTGTCGATATTGACAACGCCGACACCTGGAGAGCAAGCATTGAGCATCGTCAGGAGCGGCGCCAGACCGCCAAATGCTGCACCGTAGCCTACGCTTGTCGGAACCGCGATGACCGGGGCGGCCGTGAGACCTCCCTGCGTAAGCAGCATCAAGGATTGTTTTTTTTAAGATCTTCGACTGTGTCATGCATGTATTCAATACGAGATAAAACTTTTCACGTACGACAACACCAGGCAACGCTCCATCCATCCCAGCAACGACAATGGCAACGTCCGATGCGCGCAGAATGTGCTGGTTGCGCAGTAAGCGGTGAATTCCAGCCACACCCACGTCATAGAGACGACTAACGCGGTAGTCAGCCAGTTCTATCAGCATTGAAAACGTTTGTCATCACGGATCGCAACGTAAAACACTCGACGAATCATACCGAGAGTAACAGCGGCTTCTTCTGCGACAGGAAGATCCGACGTGCCCGCACAAAGCACACACGCATGGGACTTGAAATCGTTGTACAAAGCCAGCAGGTAGCACAGCGTTACATAACGAAAAAGAAGATCGAAGTTGCCAATCGATCGCTTTACCTTCTCGTCAGTGTCTTCCGATTTCTTGGTCTTTTCATTCGTTGACAGCAACTTTGAAGCCAAAATGCGAGGCACTTCGTAGTATGTCAGGTGCTGGTCCTGTCATAGACACCCACGCTTATTCTAACTTATCAGAGCACGCAATATATGCTTCAAACAATTACGTTTTCATACCGGCAACAACGCACAAATGTCACTCGCGGCTTGGGTCGTCACTCGGGAAGCCATGACGTTCTCTTTGCCTCCTTTAAGCATGACCTTCATGATAGCTGCCACCTGTTCTGGTGTTTTACTCTCAGCATAGACGACTTCAGGAAACCCCGTACGAGCTTCTCTCTTGGTGTCAATCTTGGCGTACGTCCCCACCGCATCATATTCTGCAATGGGATCAAACAGATCCATCGCCGCTTGCGGTGAAATTTTTCCATCCGCAACACGTTGCAATAGCTCAAGTTTCGACGTTTGGGGCACCGTCGCAAACGGTGACCCAAACGTCGACAAGAATTGAACCTTTCGCGCCGCACTTGCTCCATTAACTGTGGAACGTAGCAATGCCAAAGGACAGGAGTGTAGTCCACCGATCCGCTTCATCTCTCGGTCGTAATTAAGGTCTACTATTGTCAAATTTGATCACTAAACAAACGCAATTTTTCGATGACAAGTGCTCCGAAATGTTCCCGTTGCATGGTACTAGAAGGTGAGTTAGCGGTGCTTCAAGCTCAAAATGCAGAGCTGCGAACACAACTTGAACTATTCCAGACACAGCACAGAATCGCTGAGAATCAACAGGAACCCAAAAAGAAGGAGACGGCAGTGAAAAAACCTTCCATCTATTCTCCGTTTTCGAGACTCGAGCTCCAGCGTTATGGACGACAGATGCTCGTCAAGGACTTTGGAGTCCAAGCACAATTGAAACTACGTGCTGCACGTGTTCTACTCGTAGGTGTCGGTGGTCTTGGCTATCCCCTGCTGCCATGTACTTGGTTGCGTGGGGAGTGGGTACATTGGGAGTCGTGGATCACGATCATGTCCGACCGAAGTAATCTACACCGACAGATTCTTCATGATGAACAAAGAGAGTGAAAAACGAATGAGAATAAGTCAATCCGCCAAGAGACGACTTAAAGAGCTAAACTTTTGTGCACTGTATTGTTTTACCCGACGAGATTAAGTGGTTCAAATGCCTTGAAACTTGTTCAAGAGTTCGATGTGGTCGTCGACGCTTCCGACAACGTCGAAACGCGCTATCTCGTAAATGAAGCATGTGCTCGGCTACGTAAGCCGCTCGTGTCGGGGAGTGCATTGGGACTAGAAGGACAGGTGACTGTATTTACGTATCTAGACGACGAGGACGCAACGGGGTGCTATCGGTGTTTGTATCCTACGCCGCCTCGAGTTGCAATGAGCTGCGCAGAGAATGGGGTGGTGGGGGTAGTGCCTGGCATTATTGGATGTCTCCAGGCTATGGAGACGGTTAAGCTCGTGACGGGGGTTGGAGAACCTCTTGTTGGTGTGCAATGCTTTTACGATGCCTATGACAGTCAGTTTCGACGTTTGAAAATGGCAAAGACACGGAAGGTAGATTGTCCGTCCTGTGGAAGACATTCTACCATGTCTGGAATGAAATTGAGTGGCACATTGCATCTTCTTGAACGCAGTTGTGCTGATGAAGTAGAGCCAATTGACAGCTTAGAACCTGCATTTCGTATTAGTGCTGAAGATTTCGCCAAAGTGCGTGCACAAACCAAGGAACCGGATACATATCTATTGCTTGACACGCGTGCACGCATCCAGTTTGACATGGTGCATTTCCCAGAGGCAGTGAACATTCCAACTCGTGAGCTTATGCAGCAAGATCCTGTGGAAATCATCAAGACGTTGAACAGCTCGATTTCAAGCGTCGCGGGGGAACAGCATGTGCCTCATGCTACGAAACGAATCTTTGTCATTTGCCGTCGAGGTGTGGATTCTGTAAAGGTCACACGTTGGTTCCTAGATCATGGCATTCGAAATGTGGTCAATATCAATGGAGGATACACTGAATACGCTCATAACGAGGCGATGTTTCCCATGTATTAAGCAAAAAAACCACTCGTACGGGTTGAACAGTGTACAGTAAATGTATCTGATCGCTGCATCTATGAAAGAAAAAAAACATGTCTAAGAGAGCAAGCCTTCGTGCATCAAAAGGTAATTGACAGCCGGTCGTTCACGACGGCTGCGCTTCTTGACCGAGTGCTCGGATACTTTGTCAGGTGGAGCAGTTACTGAACTCGGTGAGGATTCATCAACTACGCTTTCCCCACACTCTTGTATAACCTCCTGATGACTCTCGTCCTCCTCCTCGTTGTCCTTCTCCCCTTCGTCGTCCTCGCTACTCTCTTCAATTTCAAAGGTCTCGTCATCTTCACTATCTTCGTTCTTGCCAGCAAACATTAACTCGTTCAGCTGACGATAGTCCACGTCGTTGCGTTTTCGCTTGCTACGGACGAGCGGCACCATGGAATCCTCGGATCCCTCCCGTTCTTGATCACCATTGGTATTGGCTCGATCAATAGCAGCCTGAAGCTTGCGGCATGTCAGTAGTTCGGAACTCCCATCACGATAATCAACGCGCCACCGGGAATATCTTCCGTCTGCGGGTGGTTTCAGCTCTGCTACGACCCCCAAAATCAATTCCCCGGTTTTGCGATCGAGTTTCGCGACCGTCGCACCCAATCGACTCTTTTTGCTTTTGGGCTTGCGTGGATAACTTTTACTTTTTGATCGCGTCGATCGACTAGCGAGGAGGGCAACAGAAGAACGAGGATGAGCTTTTAAAACACAAGGGAACGACGCTTGATATGTTTACGTACTGATTCAGATCGATGACATCGTCTTCTCTTAGAAAAAGCAAGTCTTGGGCACTTTCGGGCACTTCCTCGGCAACTTCTTCTTCTTCATCATGCCACTCGTCTTTCAAAGTTGTTTCTTCGTCACTCTCGTCTTCATCTTCAGCCTCTTCATCGTCACAAACAAAATCTTCGTCTTCCTCTTCATCGTCGTTCTCAGTTACAAGAGCAGCAGCACCCCCCTCCTCCACTGCTGCTTGTTCGGCCTCGACAAGTTCGGGGAAAAGGTTCGTCGTGTCTTCATACGTCGTCCCAAACACCGAATTGATCGACTTTAGACACTCAAAGATGGCAAGACAGACCTCACAAAACCACGATTCATCCCCAACTGGAATGTTAACAGTCAGTACAATGGGTGTTTGACACTGCTGATGGTACGCGCGATGGCATCCAGGACTGTCACAGAGCAAGATATCATTGTCTGGCTCGATTTCAGTGCTTCCACACCTTGAACAATGCACATCTTCAAACATTGCATGCGATGGGACCTGAGGTTCGTCATCATTAAGTGCCTTCAACTCGCGTAAACCATCAATAAGTGCCCGCTTTCCTTTTGTAATCTTTAAGTGCTCCGCTTCCAGTTCCTTGTTCGGTTTCAGCTTATCTCGGCTCGATTTGCGCCATCCTTCTGCTTCATACGCTTCAATAAAGGCTAAGGAATATCGCAGTCGATGGGCCTATACGTATACATATATAAATACAAACGACAGATGGTTAGCTTTAACCACACGCCACTTGAATGGCAAAACTGTACTTGTGATTTGATTTTTTTCTCAAGTCGCTGATGTTCTGGACGAAAAGCTGTGGCAAGGTCGGGTGAATTATCGTCAACTTTCGACTTGGAAACCTTTGGTTTCCGGCTTTTCTTTAATGGTGGCGTGGCCGCAGTCGGTGAAAACGCAGTAGGAGCTCGTCGTACGCGTTTCGTTGTTTTACCTTCCTAGAATGCATACTCAGCCGTTAATACAAAGAGTTTTATTTTTTCAAACCAGTGACAGTAGTTATCGATATCTAATATCTTCTCTCGTACATGCGTC
>MIQA02021777.1:0-18489 GCA_001887855.2 Sclerospora graminicola | reverse complement strand
TCATCAATGCAACAAACCCTGTCGAGAATCCAAATAATCGCAGGACTGAGAAAAGATATTTCCTGTCCACTGTATCATATGCTTTGCTAAAATCTAAAAATAAGACGCCGGCGCTTTCTGCAGCTGACACTGTCTTGATTGTCTTATATTTCTTGAATACTGCCTTCATAAGAATAACCGCCTTATCCATCCGTCGGCCGGGGAAACAAACCCCTGTTGGGTATCTCCAATGAGATTCCCCAAAAACTTCTGTAGAAGTCTAGCAATGATTTTGGCGAACAGCTTATAACTTGTCGTTAATAGTGATATGGGCCTGTAATCCAGAGCATTACTTGAATCGCCTTTTTTCGTCGAGGAATTACAACTGCTTTCAGAAAGGAGCGAGGAGGGCCCCCCCCGCTTAAGATATCATTAAACGATATCATTAAACATAGTTGTGAGAGGTTCCAAAAGAATGGAGGTAAAGTCCTTATAAACGCCATTGTCCATTCCATCCTGCCCCGCGGCTTTCCTACGCTCAATGCTTCTGATAGCCCACTCAACATATTTCTCCGAAATCTCCGACATTAACTCCAAATTTTGAACTTCTGAGACTTTGTTGAGTTCTGGAATGGTCATAAACTGTTTTAAATTTTTTAGAAGCTCTTGACTTCCCACTTCACGGTGCCTGCATCCCATAATCTGCTTCCACTTCGCTGCAAACTTATTGGGAATGGGCAGATCATCTGCGAAGACTTGGTCTGAAGTTGCCACAATCTTCGTGACCGTTTGATCTCTTTCCCAGACTGATGCCCTTTTAAAAAGCCACCGTACATACGCCGCTGACCTATGTAATCGGAATCCGCGACAAATAAGGCGTTCGTTTTGTAACAATTCCGAAATTGCGTGAATTATGTGCTTCCTCATCGTTGCACATTCACTCACCGTTCTTCGTAATTGATGAACACGCTTTTTCCTGCGTGTGGCTATCGATTTCCGCGTTTTATTTAAAACATCTTTACAGAAATCCACCCAATTGTCCCAATTAGTTATTGCTAATGTTCGTGCCGTCTTTATCGATAAACGCTCCAAAATCGCTGTCCGAATCTCCTCCTTCTGAGAACCCGGAAACGGGTAAGACATTCTTCGAGCCATCGGCAAAGTGTGGGACACGCTTGGATCCTTAAGATATAAACTTGATTATGATCAGCATGGATTGGCGGGGCCGCAACTGCCACCCAAACAACCCACTTTGTCCAGTCTCCTGAAACGTAAAAACGATCTTAACGACTTGCCTGATCTCCGCGCCAGTATGTGAAGTGCTCTTGCGGATCTAGGTGTGACTCTTCTAATGGTGACACCATCAGAAATCTTGCGTCCCATAATTGCCACTCCGTTAATATTCTTTGTAAAGCACAACTCTCTGGCCGCGTCGATCGTGTGCCACCGAATCTGTCTAAAGCTGGATTATCCACACAGTTAAAATCTCCCCCCATGAATCAATTTTTTGGTTTTCGCAGAAATATCTGACGTACTCCATTATAGAAATGTTCACGTTTTTGAGAGTCACTAGATGGTCCATATATATTCAGTATAATTGAGTCTTTCCACTTTAGCACCATGAGTCGGTTGGACCAGTGTTCACGTTTCCATGGTATGATGTGTTCGGCAAGAGAAGGGATCAATAATATCGCAACTCCTCCCCTTTTTTTGGAAAAATACTCCAATACGAAAGAGCCCAGTACTTATCCACCTGCCCCCACAGTAAGGCACAATGTTTGGCCATCTCTTCACATTCATCAAGTGTTGTGACATGGGTCTCTTGGAGTAGAATGATCTGGGCTGGATGGTCCGGGTATCCTCTCTTCCACACTGACATCCATGCAATTACATCTCTGTGCGCAAACCCACGTACATTTTGACTGAGAAATGTATGCGAAATTTGTCTATGAATACCTCCATCTTTATTATTGTCCGGAATATATTCCATATGGTGTAAGAGATGATATTTCGTATGCATGTCCATTGAATTAAGCTTGAAGTAGGAGTGATTTTCATGCATGCCCACCGCGGTGCCCTTAGTACTGGTCGGACCCATCAGGGCCCGACTCGTTGCTTAAGTTGTCTTCACCATTCGACAATTGTAAAATCCGTCTTGTCTGGAGAATTCAAACACTTCTTTCCAGGCCTCCGGACTCCCTTTCTCGATTGCTCCAATTTTGGAGGCGTAATTTGAACGACTCCGGGCTATTTCGAGATGTCGTTGGAGCAAAGTTAGAATTGTATCTGTTGGATTATAACCAGCTCCAACTAGCGCTGCTCTATGCTCAGCGAACACATGTGCACATATCATCCCTGCTGCTAGCTGTAGCACTTGTCTCGGAGCTAGAAGTTGCAAGATTTGATTCCCACCATAATTGATCTTACGGAGCCGTGCCCATTCTTGTGAACTATTCAGTATTGCCGTGCGCTGTCCCGACCCAATCATGACTAGGAAACGGTGTTCCCAGGCCTCAAACCACGCTGTTGGAATGTCCGCTAGACCTTCTCATTTTCCAGATTCTATTACTGCTAGCCAACACTGTTCCCTCCAGTGCTTGGTGAGCTCTACAAGAACACTTGAGTGCACTCCATCTAGTATATAATGAGCTCCAGGTACATCCTTAATTAAATGAAGGAGACGATTCGAATCTGATTGCGCTGCTTTGATCCACAAAGTCTTAGTGGAACTTACCAACGGGAACGGGATACCGGTTTGTTTTTCCCAATGTGGGAGTAACGTATGCCATGCAATCTTGAACTCATCCAATGTAATCGCGTCCATCACCATATCAGAGTCAGACACTTCAAAATCATCAATCAGTTCTCTTGCTACCTTTACAACTTCCAATGGCTCTTCCCCATCTCCCATCGTTTCCCGACGACATACCCTTTTGGTTGTTGGACTATCGTCAACCTCAGATTTCGCTGTTTCTTGAAAACTTTGAGAAACGTCCGATGGTTTATACTCCGATCCAGAAGGTGAACAGTCCGATATTAGTAGGCACTCCTGTTCCGGTTGGAGGTCCTGCCATACCTTCGAGATCCATTGATTAAGGGTTGGTTCGGAGATTTGATATTTTTGGAGAAATCGCTTTCGGACTTCAACATCCGACATGTCCGCCACCATCAATTGTTCCTGTTCTGGTAATGATAACTTTCCCACCGTGCCTGTCAGAAAGTGTAAAAGTTCACCCTGGGGGTCCTTCGTCATGATGATCTCTGTGATTTCGCACTTTAGACCATGATGAATCGTTGGTCCCTCTAATCTCCGAATCAAGTCGTCGAAATTTCCATCCCAGTCGTCTGGATTCCATGGCGATTGGTAACCTAACGCCGAGACAGAGTCTTCACTACTATCGACATGATCTGTCATATAACTACTCGCAGCGCCTTCGCTTGAAGAGTGCGTGATGACCTGTCCTTCCGACACTGGTTGCTTTTCATCTTCGTAAACTTCATCCACTGCTATTTTCCATGTTCACATCCTCTTCGGAAAGTCCCCGTCTCCCAGTCAAAATTGCTGAATAGTGTTGGCCCCCAAATCGTAAAATTATGGGCCGTTTATTGTCTCGTGAATCTGAGTCCTGTGACGTCAGATATGTCCGTATTAAAATCTTTAACCATCATGGGGTACTACCCACTCATTTGATAAGTCTTGGCCTGGAATCGCCGTGTTTCCGGAGTAAAGTATAAAACTCCAGGCACTTTAACTCCAGGTGGGTGACTAACAACAAAAATATCCCGTTGAAGCAATGTTCTCACCGTCTAGAGAGTATCGTTACTCCCCCACACATTCCTTGGAATAGTTTCCATTACCCCCGAACCACTTTCCGCGAATTCCAGTAAATAATCCATAGAAAATCGTTTCGATTCCTTAGGGGAAATCCTACGATACCCCCGGTCCAATTCAATAAACGTTGGTTTCCTCCCACCTGGAGGGAACTTAACATCAAAGTCCATCAACGCCCGCGCCAGGCACCCTTCCTTAAGTTTCCTAGTCATTTCCTCCAACAATGGCGCATTGTCTATTAATCCATCCGAGCACGCTAACGCTTGGCAGACAGCAAACATCTGACAATTGCCAGTAGCCGGTGTCGGGACAGACTGAAGATCCAATAATCGTAAGACTTCGGGGATTGTTGACAATTCAGCCTGCCCCACCATCTCACATTGAACGGGGACAGAAGGCTTTATCGGGCCTTCTGTTCGCTCCACTAGGTATAATACAGACGTTATATACGCCTTCACCTTGCCTTCCAACATTAGTAAATTACTTGGTTTCAGATTGTTAAGTGCATCCAGTTTGCTGGATGACGATGTCGCCCTTTTACTTGTCCCCTCCGATTTTCCACTTTGTGCCGGATGACGTTCAGTGTTCAGACTAATTTCTCTGTTACCACCCGTACCTCCCGCTTGAGTCACCTTGTGAGAGTCACTTTGACCACTGCGTTGCGTCCTACTTGCCACATTCTCCGACTGTCGAATATCCGGCCGTAAACTCGATGTAAATGCTGTTCGCGCAGGTCTCTTCTCTTCGGCCAATAATTCAGGTCTCTGCTCCTCCTCTTTCCACTTCTTCCTTTGCACCGTAATCCATTCCGACACTGCTTGCCCTGTCTTTTGTTCCCCTGTTGATGGTACTTTATTCTTCACGTCCTGTGTTGACGACTTGGGTCCTTCAGCAGATGTTGTCCCGCCAGCCTTGTCCTCAGTTTCTATTTCTGTCTCCTTTATGTCATCACTCTCATCTGATGAACTCTTCTCGAGTTGACGAACTCGTACCGCTTCCACTTGGGTCCTAAGTTCCTCCATACTCCGGAAAGTAGGCGCTTGAATTGACAATTTCTTAAATTCTTCTAGTGTTACCTGTATGCACTTGGTCTTCAATAAATCCTCGAGGGGAGACGTGCATTTCCTCATCGGGTGTCCCAGCTCCCCACACCGTAAACACTGTTTCCTTCCACCCATGGATGGGTGTTCCACCACTAACATCGTCTGTCCCCAAAGAATTCTCGTGATGCCCAGCAAAACCGTTGGGCATGCGTCAGATTCTACAATTAATTCCCACGAAGTTGAAGTATCCGGAAAAGGACCATTCTTGTCCAAGTCATTCAATTGGAATTCCACACCTAGTAATTTCCGTAAGAACCCGGACAATTTTAACAAGTCCACCGATCGGGTGATATTCTTGATAATACACGAGTAAAAACCTTTGTGTCCAAACCTTTCTCCATTACCATCCACTTGTGTATCCCATGCTGAGCCTCCTGCTGGTTGTGCTGCCTGATGTAGATTGCGTAATCGATGATCATACCTATGGAATGGTACAATCACGCTTTCATACTTCTTTGCCATATCCCTCGTAAAGAAATGGAAGTATAGCGCATGGTTGCCACTGTCATAACTGATGTTCTTGACTTGTGCCACCATTTTCCACAAGGCCACACACCCAGAATTCCGAGTTGCTGCGGCAATACTCTCTTAAATGCACTTGGTGCTCAGAAATGCTTCCTTAATTATGCTCTCACCACGTAGATCCATTACTAAACAACCTTCCACATGAGCACGAATTGTGTGCACTAGCCGCACCTGTTCATCAATCTTCATAACCCTTCGCAAAATTGAGGCATTTGTTTCGCGATAATAGTGCCTTCCACCAAACCTTGTACGATACGCCATTCATCCTGCGTTCCCTCACGAATCATCATCGTGGCATATTTGCCGTAGTTCTTTTTGCATATACTTCGTAACCGGACAATCTCCTCAGACGAATAAATGTCAGTCTTGAATAAAAAGGTTTTCTGCTCCAATTTGTCCACAGATTCTGCCGCACTTCGGCCAGCCACTTTATTTATCCATCCTTTCAAAGGCGGTGGTACCAATTCCGCCTTCTGAACCTTCGCTTGCGCAATAAGTTTCCATAATATGCTTTCCAATGTTTGGACTGAACGTTGCGCTAACAACGCTGCTCCCACAACTTGCTTCCGCCACCTCCCAGTCCTGCGCCGGATCACAACCACAAGCTTAAAATAACCAACAATCGCTCCAGTTCCTGTCTCTTCAACTGCGGTAGCCGTTTGGCTGCTTCGGAAAGACGTGACCCTGGTCCGCGTGCCTTCACGTATACCAGAGAAAAAAGATCTTGCGTCAGGTCCAGCCACGCGTGCACTCGAGGCCTCGTCGTCACTGCTTGGCTCAATGCTGTGTGCAGTGCCTGTGCTAAACATTTCGGTTCTTGGGAGGCCACCAGTTCTATACTGCCTTTCCCTGGCGCAGCTGCCGTCCCGGATTCTTCCACTTAATTCATCTGAGTCAGTGTTGAATCTGTTTTCTTAAAATCCGGTGTCACTACCGGTATTACTGATTTCGTACCACCATCCTCCTTTGATGTGGTACTTTCCGGAACCAGTATTACCGGTTGAACAACCGGTTCTACTGGTTCCATTACAGTATCGGAACTATCGTCTGCCTCGGGCGCTGAATCGTCCGTGTCATGCGATATTGGCGATTCAGCAACCACTTCGTCCGTGTGGCCTATTGTCTCCCCAGTACGCTTTGGGATGCCTACGTCCACTGGATTGTCCGGATCTGGGACCAGACCCGGGTCATCCTTTGGCCCAGGGGTATCACTCGTATCTTGCATTGTAGTCCTAAACCCAGATGTTTCTATCGATCTGGGGATGATTTCGCAAATTTAGAACTGTACCATAATGTGAGTACATCGTACCGTAAGCCCGTTGTGTCACACGAGGATAACCACTGACAGAACGCCATTATATGCATCTATTCCATCAACTGTATCGTTAGGCCAGCGAATTCAGGAGCATGTATTTTTTATTAAACGTCTAGTAATGGCGGCAAACTCCTCTACCGGATACTGTCTCAGTATCTTTATACTGTTAGCTATGGCGTATTCTTGTCCCTTGATGATTTAGATAGTGGTGTGCGCACGTCACATTTTTCATTGCAAAAAAAGTGCAACGGTCTCGAAAGCTAACAATATCTTCTATGCATTGACCGGCATCGATAAGTAATAATAACTTCTGTAACGCTTGCGGCGGCACTAGGAGAAGAGGCAATGCCAAACGACGGTATCACTTTGAAGCTGGGCAGACTTGAGCGTGCGCAGAAGTCTATAGCGAGAATATGGGCATTCACGAAGCGGCTAGAGGAAGAAGACGCATCAGTTTGGCAGGACATAGCAGCATACTTCGCAAAGGCACTAACATCTGTGTCTACGTAAACAGGAAAGCAACAGCAGGGGGAGGACGCAGGGGGAATGCCGTGTTCGGATCCCCTGGTCCTCTACTAAGGGCAACGAGATGTTGGAAGCTTATCACCAAGAAGTGCAGAGGCTAGCTAACTCTATGGATGCATATAGCCGGCGAACGATCACGGATACGGCAATTAATAGAGAGGTTGCGGAAAAGAAGAAACCTGCATCAACAGCCGCGAACACAATAAGTATTACGACGCAGAATGTTAGGGGTTTTAAGGCACAATCTCGACCTGAATGGCTGCAAGCATGGAGAAATAAATCAGTAGCAAGGAGGGCGGATTGCACAATCATTCAGGAAACGCACATTACGACAGCGGAGGAGGCAGAGGAGGTGACTCGTTTATGGGAGCGCATGTGGAACTACAATAACCCGGATACGAGGTTGGTGCATTGGAGTATCTCTGCGACAAGGCTTGTGGAGTGGGGATTCTGTTAACGCCTGACCACGGGAAGAGAGCGCGTCCCTGGAATCCAAGCAAGTGGAATGAGCGAGTGATAGCAGTGGAGCTGGAACATTGGAAGATTCTCAACATCTATGCACCAGCGGATACTAATACTAACCGTTCTCAGTTTTATCGAGATTTAGGTACATGGTGCTTGTCAGCAGGGGACGATGTCATATTAGCTGGCGACTTCAATTGCGTAGAAGCGCCTCAATTGGACCGATTAGCACCAGGCAAGGAAGTCAAGACTGAGTGCACGGAACTTTCACGATTAATTGCGGCACACGGATGGTATGACGCGGGGTTAGCCCAGCAATCAGCATCGGAAGCGGAGCGACTAACGGAAAGTTTGGAGTTCACCTTTTGGCGAGGAGAAGTAGCTAGCAGGCTGGATAGGATATACATTCCTACAAACAGGTATGATTGGGTGGATCGATTGGACACACGTACGCCGGAAGTGGCCTCGGATCACGAGGAGGTATCGGTAGTACTGCGAGAACCTCAGAGAAGACAACAAGAGATGTCCCACCAAAAGTTTCGATTAAAGTATCCAGTTGCGGGCGGCAATCGTAGAAGGGTTGTAGAGGAGGTTTTGGCGGAAGTCCGAAATAGACGTGGAGAAACATTTCAGGCACAAGTGGACTGGGATAAACAAGTGCAGCTTTGGACAGCAGCAATAATGCGAGTGCGGAAACGGGTGCGCCAGAGACGAAAAAGGACGGCGGGTACAACTATCTCAGTCCCTATTTGGAATGGGTACCTCGAGAACCCAATATTGGGTATAGCAGCCAACGAAGCACTGAAGGAAAACAAGGTACGTCAAGGGCGCAAACTACGAAGAAGTATGGATACAATGAGATGGTTATTTAGGCGTACAGCTGTATGGGAAAGTAACCAACACGTCACAGCGATCAAGGTGCCTGGAACACAATTGCAAGGCTTGACAGAGATGAGCATTCCAGATAAATTCGCGCTGATATGGAAGGAAGTGCTCAGTTGCAGGCATAGTCAAGTAGCACCAGACAGGATGGAACAATGTCTGGACAGATTTGTCACGTTTCCGAGCGACAGAAAGGTAACGATAAGTGATAATGAAGCACTAATGGAACCGATCGATGAAGGAGATATCAAGCAAGCTTTAAGGACTTTGGAGAGGAGGAAGGCGGGTGGACCAGATGGTCTCAACAACGACTTCTATAAAGACTTTGCAGACGAGGTTATAAGTGACTTATGCATTGTAAGTAATGATATTCTTCAAGGAGATGATCCACCACAGACGTTTTTAGAGGCGGTCATTATACCACTTCGAAAAAAGGGCGACTCAGATAACGCGATGGACTACAGACCGATATCATTACTGCAGTCAAGTTACAAGATTTTCGCTAAGGTGCTGGCAGCGAGACTACAAAGATTTCTAGGGAGGCTAATTGGTGACACACAACAAGGGTTTGTGTATGGCCGGCGAATGGATAGAGCAGTTGTATTGATGCTGGATATGTTAGAACATTACAGTCACGGTTCAAGATCGAAGAGAGTTGAAAATAGTGGAGGAGTTTTGATGATTGACTTTGTCAAGGAATATGACACTATTGATCGTGATTTCCTCATGGTGGTGCTAAAGAAGTTTGGTTTTTCACAACGCTTTATTGATGTCATGAACAAGATCCACAAAGGAACGTCGGCAAGATTTCTAGTCAATGGAGAACTTTCAGAAGCGATACCAGTGGTATCGGGTATCCGGCAAGGATGTCCTCTAGCGCCATTGTTATTTATTCTCGCGGTGGAGCCATTGGGTCTAGCTATCACGCAAGATACGGAACTCGAAGGCATTACGATTGGTAACTCTACATTGAAGTGGGAACAACGGTTTTCAGCATTCGTTGACGATTCAACGATTTTTTTCGAGAAGGGAAGCATATGAAGAGAGCCCTGGACATCGTTGAAAGGTTCGGACATATGTCTGGTTTAAGGATGCAGCCGGCGAAGAGCCAAGTCATATTGATGGAAACGGAAGTGTACCCAGTAGAATGGTACACGGTACCGGTATTGCAACCTGGAGAATCAGTAAGATACCTCGGATATCAAATAGGGAATTCTTCACTCAAGGCCAAAAACTGGGCGGGCAGAATAAGAGCGATACAACGTCGACTCCTCACAGCTACGAAATGTGGCACGTCAGTAGATGAACGGGTGACACGTTTCAACGCGATCGCGATTCCTGCTATCCTCTTCACGGCGAAAGCATTCTTACCATCCGAAGAAACCCAACGGGAACTGGTCGCACTACAAAAGAGGTTCATTTGGAGTAAAACGACGGACACAGATGGAGGGCGTCACAAAATCTCACCACTGTTACTATTTACTCCCAAGAAGGCCGGCGGACTAGGTCTCATCTCCATACCAGCAGCATTACATACATTAGTGGTGAAGGAAGCCACGATGTGGATGTTGGAGCCAATAGACCGATACAATACGGCCTGGAAAAACTGGACGCAGCTATATACATGCAGAAATTCTAACTTATGGTTTTTTTATTATGATACAGGCCAGCAGGAGCGCAGAATGGAAAGAGGAAGTGCTGCAGCGATGATAAGAGGATCAATCTCGGACACGTTGGGACCATCGGTAGCAGAGCGACAAGATCTGCAGAAGTACGTCTCGGCTCATCTACCCAAACTACGGGATAATTGTGAAACACAATCACTGGAACCGGCGATAGGAGTGCACAACAACGACGAGGTGTGCGTCACAGCAGACTTACACAAGATACCTTGGCATGGACCAGGAAAGGGACACTTAGCGAGATTTTGGGGAAAGTACACATGGTTTGCGAATCCATGGATACGGGATTTAGCGGCGTGTTTTCTATCTTGGAGGAAGTTTGACCGATGTATCCAAGGAACGATTGGTGATCTACGCATCAAGAAGGTGTCAGACAATACGTTTTCGTGGACAGCGCAGTTCAAGTCGAAGAAAGGACACACAAGGGCAAAGGTAGGACGCTGGCTCCTGACAATAATCCTCTGCTCTCCACGTGTGGCGATTGGACAATGCTTGGGCGATCCAGGACCACTTCGTTTACTTTGGACGCCTAAACAATGGCTCTCAATGGATTGGAAGGTACAAGGCGCGAGGACGATAAACGGAGTGGATGGTAAGACTGGTAATTATGGCAAAGGCACGATGGTTTGTACTGGGATTGCGTGAAGCTGGTGTCACCGGACCAGAAGCCAGGATTTTCGAAGGAGAAGGAGTGGCCGCATGGCTTAGTATTTGAAGCGCACCCGGCCATTCATGGAATCGCATGGGAAACGAATGCCGACGTTCGCCCTAGCTCCATCAAACATTGGTTGCGGAGGACTTTTCGAGGACTGTATTACAAGATAATCGCGAAGCCCTTACACAGAGTTGAAGCACGATGGCAAGATAAAAGGGAGCGGGATACTTGGAATGGTTTTGTCCAAGATCAGACAACAAGAGATATATGGAAGCATGGCCACATGCTGTCGGACTATCAACGATGGAGTCTTTATGGAATGGCTACGTTCCAGCTTAATTGTTTTTACGATGGATATTCATCACAAGGCGGGTGAGCAATGGACGATCATTGCTTAGCACCCGGGAAAGGGGTCACACATATAGTGTGGGGGGTGTACGCGTGCACAGAAACTATGGGCACGCGTTTTAAGTTTATGGAACCTGGTGGGCCACTGCAACGGATTTAGATCCATACAAGTGGTATTTTGTAACCAGGCAGGCACCACCGATTTCACCGGCGATTATGCAGAGGCTAACGATTAGATGTGGCCGCCAAGCCCAAGAGTGCAGCAAAGAAATGTCCAGATTGTGGTGGGCGTTGTGTTCGATAGGAGCGACATGGCTCTGGCAACTACGTAACGAAAAAATTTTCCAAGGAATACGAAGGACAGAGCATGAGCATATTGGTTATCTTTGGAAAAAAAAACCTTGGAGCAAGTGCAAGCGGTTATTGCGTTTGAAAAGAAATTTGCCAGTTCGAGGTTACGTGGAATACTTGCAGATATGTCTCGGAAAGCATCCAGGGTGAGATACAAGACCGACCGAATGATCGCGGAATTTTTACTCTCGTTTCATCGGGATGAAGTATCGATCAGAGGAAGGTTTACACAGAGTGCTATACGAAATTTTATTGTAGCTAATAGTTAATCTTTACTAGTACTAAATAGACTACGTTTTACAAAAAAAAAACAGAGGTGAACTTTGCCCTTACTACTACTAATTTTGGGTAGCCCACAGCAATTTCGACAGGGTTTTGTAGTCCATTGACATGCATTTTACAGTATAAACTAAGGTAAATAAGTATATTTATTTTACAGTTCCATTCACTTTGATTGCATGCTTATTGTAATATTTCTATTTCTATCCACAACCTTTTCAACTTTAAGGGCAATGGTGTAATGGTGTAGTTTCAACTGCAGTCACCCAGTTCACTGGTTGCGCGACCCATAGTTTATTACGCTGCTCAACCATTTCCGGCTCCTCTTGGTTCATATTCTCGCCCGGATGTGCTTGAATCAAATTATTTCGTGAAAGCGATTTTTCTCAACTTCCTCGCAGATTTCCTGCTATCTACCATTTTTTTCCTGGCAGAACAGCCTATTCTCCGATTCAATAACTTGTATTTGCTGCTCCAACGTGTCAATCTTCGTTTCCAGCCTTTCAATCTGTTGTGTCATGTCAGTTACCTGCTGTCGAAGCGATTATTCTCCGCAGCTGTCTTCGCCACAAACTCCTCCGCTCGTGCACGCAATGCAGCCCTTTCTTTTTCAATTTGCTTGACCGACATTATTTCCACTTCATTCACGTAGTCTTTGGCTTCCTGCATAATGCTTCCATGCACGCGTCCAAACTCCGCGATCCTCTTGAGTTGCTCGTCTGCCAATGAAAGAGAACACAAAATAGCTCATCAGGACGACCCCAATACAAAACCCATAAGAAATACAAGACCTACTTGTAAAATGATCTTCTACATGGAAAATGACTCTTTGCTGCCATTTTTCCAGGTCCGACCTGGAAATAGTTATCATTTCCTGCTCTTCTTCTTGTTCTTGTTCTTCTTCTTCTTGTCTATCATTGCTGGTATTATCATGTCCACTGAAAACTACGTCGTCATTACTGTATTTTCGTTTCCTGTGTATGGTTTTGTGGCCAACTGAAAGTCCAGAAGAATCGATATCCTTTGCTTGTTTAGCCGCCGCAGACCCATGCAACGATGACGGAGACATATTAGTCAGGATATCTGTAATTCCCACTACATGTTGAGAGAAGCCGCTGGTTGGTGACTCGATGAAGTGACGGTTACTCCACTTATTTCGCGTTACGAATGACGGCTTCCTCCTGCCCATTTTATTGAGGTTGTAGTTCTATTTACTGAATAATGATTGGTGTAAAGCCAAAAAGGGAATATGATTGGCTTAGAATTTATCTTCTTTCTTGAGGATTCGAGCTGGAGATCAATACTGTATGTAAGTTACGTCCTAGATATAAAGTTACCGAATAAATAACTTACCTGCGAGAACAGCAGCACCAAAGCCGTTGTCGATATTGACAACGCCGACACCTGGAGAGCAAGCATTGAGCATCGTCAGGAGCGGCGCCAGACCGCCAAATGCTGCACCGTAGCCTACGCTTGTCGGAACCGCGATGACCGGGGCGGCCGTGAGACCTCCCTGCGTAAGCAGCATCAAGGATTGTTTTTTTTAAGATCTTCGACTGTGTCATGCATGTATTCAATACGAGATAAAACTTTTCACGTACGACAACACCAGGCAACGCTCCATCCATCCCAGCAACGACAATGGCAACGTCCGATGCGCGCAGAATGTGCTGGTTGCGCAGTAAGCGGTGAATTCCAGCCACACCCACGTCATAGAGACGACTAACGCGGTAGTCAGCCAGTTCTATCAGCATTGAAAACGTTTGTCATCACGGATCGCAACGTAAAACACTCGACGAATCATACCGAGAGTAACAGCGGCTTCTTCTGCGACAGGAAGATCCGACGTGCCCGCACAAAGCACACACGCATGGGACTTGAAATCGTTGTACAAAGCCAGCAGGTAGCACAGCGTTACATAACGAAAAAGAAGATCGAAGTTGCCAATCGATCGCTTTACCTTCTCGTCAGTGTCTTCCGATTTCTTGGTCTTTTCATTCGTTGACAGCAACTTTGAAGCCAAAATGCGAGGCACTTCGTAGTATGTCAGGTGCTGGTCCTGTCATAGACACCCACGCTTATTCTAACTTATCAGAGCACGCAATATATGCTTCAAACAATTACGTTTTCATACCGGCAACAACGCACAAATGTCACTCGCGGCTTGGGTCGTCACTCGGGAAGCCATGACGTTCTCTTTGCCTCCTTTAAGCATGACCTTCATGATAGCTGCCACCTGTTCTGGTGTTTTACTCTCAGCATAGACGACTTCAGGAAACCCCGTACGAGCTTCTCTCTTGGTGTCAATCTTGGCGTACGTCCCCACCGCATCATATTCTGCAATGGGATCAAACAGATCCATCGCCGCTTGCGGTGAAATTTTTCCATCCGCAACACGTTGCAATAGCTCAAGTTTCGACGTTTGGGGCACCGTCGCAAACGGTGACCCAAACGTCGACAAGAATTGAACCTTTCGCGCCGCACTTGCTCCATTAACTGTGGAACGTAGCAATGCCAAAGGACAGGAGTGTAGTCCACCGATCCGCTTCATCTCTCGGTCGTAATTAAGGTCTACTATTGTCAAATTTGATCACTAAACAAACGCAATTTTTCGATGACAAGTGCTCCGAAATGTTCCCGTTGCATGGTACTAGAAGGTGAGTTAGCGGTGCTTCAAGCTCAAAATGCAGAGCTGCGAACACAACTTGAACTATTCCAGACACAGCACAGAATCGCTGAGAATCAACAGGAACCCAAAAAGAAGGAGACGGCAGTGAAAAAACCTTCCATCTATTCTCCGTTTTCGAGACTCGAGCTCCAGCGTTATGGACGACAGATGCTCGTCAAGGACTTTGGAGTCCAAGCACAATTGAAACTACGTGCTGCACGTGTTCTACTCGTAGGTGTCGGTGGTCTTGGATCCCCTGCTGCCATGTACTTGGTTGGATGGGAGTGGGTACATTGGGGGGGGAAAAAAAAAAGTCGTGGATACGACATGTCGACCCGAGTAATTACACCGACAGATTCTTCATGATGAACTAAGGAGTGAAACCGAATGAGAAAAAAGTCGATGTCCGCCAAGAGACACTTAAAGAGCTAACGCCTTTGGTGGCACTGTATTGTTTACCGTACGAGATTAAGTGGTTCAAATGCCTTGAAACTTGTTCAAGAGTTCGATGTGGTCGTCGACGCTTCCGACAACGTCGAAACGCGCTATCTCGTAAATGAAGCATGTGCTCGGCTACGTAAGCCGCTCGTGTCGGGGAGTGCATTGGGACTAGAAGGACAGGTGACTGTATTTACGTATCTAGACGACGAGGACGCAACGGGGTGCTATCGGTGTTTGTATCCTACGCCGCCTCGAGTTGCAATGAGCTGCGCAGAGAATGGGGTGGTGGGGGTAGTGCCTGGCATTATTGGATGTCTCCAGGCTATGGAGACGGTTAAGCTCGTGACGGGGGTTGGAGAACCTCTTGTTGGTGTGCAATGCTTTTACGATGCCTATGACAGTCAGTTTCGACGTTTGAAAATGGCAAAGACACGGAAGGTAGATTGTCCGTCCTGTGGAAGACATTCTACCATGTCTGGAATGAAATTGAGTGGCACATTGCATCTTCTTGAACGCAGTTGTGCTGATGAAGTAGAGCCAATTGACAGCTTAGAACCTGCATTTCGTATTAGTGCTGAAGATTTCGCCAAAGTGCGTGCACAAACCAAGGAACCGGATACATATCTATTGCTTGACACGCGTGCACGCATCCAGTTTGACATGGTGCATTTCCCAGAGGCAGTGAACATTCCAACTCGTGAGCTTATGCAGCAAGATCCTGTGGAAATCATCAAGACGTTGAACAGCTCGATTTCAAGCGTCGCGGGGGAACAGCATGTGCCTCATGCTACGAAACGAATCTTTGTCATTTGCCGTCGAGGTGTGGATTCTGTAAAGGTCACACGTTGGTTCCTAGATCATGGCATTCGAAATGTGGTCAATATCAATGGAGGATACACTGAATACGCTCATAACGAGGCGATGTTTCCCATGTATTAAGCAAAAAAACCACTCGTACGGGTTGAACAGTGTACAGTAAATGTATCTGATCGCTGCATCTATGAAAGAAAAAAAACATGTCTAAGAGAGCAAGCCTTCGTGCATCAAAAGGTAATTGACAGCCGGTCGTTCACGACGGCTGCGCTTCTTGACCGAGTGCTCGGATACTTTGTCAGGTGGAGCAGTTACTGAACTCGGTGAGGATTCATCAACTACGCTTTCCCCACACTCTTGTATAACCTCCTGATGACTCTCGTCCTCCTCCTCGTTGTCCTTCTCCCCTTCGTCGTCCTCGCTACTCTCTTCAATTTCAAAGGTCTCGTCATCTTCACTATCTTCGTTCTTGCCAGCAAACATTAACTCGTTCAGCTGACGATAGTCCACGTCGTTGCGTTTTCGCTTGCTACGGACGAGCGGCACCATGGAATCCTCGGATCCCTCCCGTTCTTGATCACCATTGGTATTGGCTCGATCAATAGCAGCCTGAAGCTTGCGGCATGTCAGTAGTTCGGAACTCCCATCACGATAATCAACGCGCCACCGGGAATATCTTCCGTCTGCGGGTGGTTTCAGCTCTGCTACGACCCCCAAAATCAATTCCCCGGTTTTGCGATCGAGTTTCGCGACCGTCGCACCCAATCGACTCTTTTTGCTTTTGGGCTTGCGTGGATAACTTTTACTTTTTGATCGCGTCGATCGACTAGCGAGGAGGGCAACAGAAGAACGAGGATGAGCTTTTAAAACACAAGGGAACGACGCTTGATATGTTTACGTACTGATTCAGATCGATGACATCGTCTTCTCTTAGAAAAAGCAAGTCTTGGGCACTTTCGGGCACTTCCTCGGCAACTTCTTCTTCTTCATCATGCCACTCGTCTTTCAAAGTTGTTTCTTCGTCACTCTCGTCTTCATCTTCAGCCTCTTCATCGTCACAAACAAAATCTTCGTCTTCCTCTTCATCGTCGTTCTCAGTTACAAGAGCAGCAGCACCCCCCTCCTCCACTGCTGCTTGTTCGGCCTCGACAAGTTCGGGGAAAAGGTTCGTCGTGTCTTCATACGTCGTCCCAAACACCGAATTGATCGACTTTAGACACTCAAAGATGGCAAGACAGACCTCACAAAACCACGATTCATCCCCAACTGGAATGTTAACAGTCAGTACAATGGGTGTTTGACACTGCTGATGGTACGCGCGATGGCATCCAGGACTGTCACAGAGCAAGATATCATTGTCTGGCTCGATTTCAGTGCTTCCACACCTTGAAGCAAGTGCACATCTTTCAAACATTGATGCGATGGTGACCTGAGGTTCGTCATCATTTAAGTGCTTCACTCGCGTAGACCGTCATAGTGCCGCTTTCCTTTTGTAATCTTTAAGTCTCCGCTCCAGTTCCTGTTCTGGTTTCAGGCTTATCTCGGTCGATTTGCGCGCATCTTCTGCTTACATACGCTTCAATATAGGCTAAGGAAATGCGCAGTTCGATGGCCTATACGTATACATATATAAATAAAAGACAGATGGTTTGCTTTTAAAACAACAACAAATAAACGCCACTTGAATGGAAAGACTGTACTTGTGAATTTGAATTTTTTTCTCAAGTGCTGATGTTCTGGACGAAAAGCTGTGGCAAGGTCGGGTGAATTATCGTCAACTTTCGATGGAAACCTTTGGTTTCCTGGCTTTTCTTTAATGGTGGCGTGGCCGCAGTCGGTGAAACGCAGTAGGAGCTCGTCGTACGCGTTGTTTTCGTTGTTTTACCTTCCTAGAATGCATACTCAGCCGTTAATACAAAGAGTTTTATTTTTTCAAACCAGTGACAGTAGTTATCGATATCTAATATCTTCTCTCGTACATGCGTCGAACGGAACCTGGTGCCGCATTATTACCCGATAATGACTTGTTTCTTGTACGAGGCATTGGTATTGATATAAGTACAATCAGTTACGGATCGAGAGGAAGGTTGGGGATATTTTGCGGTTGCTTATCTGCTTACAAGAACAAATTTAGTCGATTATTTCGTGAATTAAGAAGGCTTGTAAACTGACAAAGTGTATATAGGAATGGGGTTCTGGAAACTCGTAACTTTGTACGTCAACGAGGTAAATTATCTCTTTACGTAACGTCGATCCGAAAAAAGCAAAAAAAAAGCAATAACTTGGGCTGGAAACTTTTTGGCTCGGCGGTCGCGGGAATACAAAATACCGATGTACGTACCTATTTATCGTAACAAACAGCTTACCTTAAAACAAAAACGCTCCTTGAAATGAATCGCTTAGTGATAGGTTTAAAATCTACCTTTATCCTGTCTATGACTGGTCAATAATAGTGGAAATCGCCCAAGTTCCAGCTGACTCTTAAGAATGGAGTTGCTGACGGAGCCGCAGCGCGCCCTTTTTGTCCATGGTGGTCAATTAGACGACTACGAGGTGCTCAAACCCATTGGGAAAGGCAAATTCTCGGTCGTTTATAAAGCCAAGCGACGTCACGATGGCCAGACGGTAG
>MIQA02021775.1:0-14608 GCA_001887855.2 Sclerospora graminicola | reverse complement strand
GAACAAACAAACCATCGCCTCTTACATTTCCAGTCGTGGCGAAAATGTGTTCATCAAACGGAGACCACGCGACGGCTCGAATCGCTACCCAGCCACAGCCCCAATCAAAAGCTTCTTGTTTTCCAATGGTATCAGCTTGATAAGTACAAATTATAGTCAAGACCGTGAGGTTTGATGATCCTATTCAAACAATGAGTTCGAAATGCTTTCTTACCGTCCTGAAAGCGCCGTTGGGGCTCTAGAATCCCTGGATCCATCGCCTTTGTTTCAAAAGTGTCACTCTCTCCAAGGAATGTTTTAATATTCCACAATGACACAGAACCTGTATCCATGACATGGCAAAAAGCTGAGGAAAACCAATGCTCCTGATCAAAACTTGTCGTTCCAGTAGAAACTTACCGTCCGAACCGCCCGTGAGCAGCAAATTCCAATTGTGAGGAGACCACTGTACACTCAGCTGGATCGTACGTGGAAGCTGAGCCACTACAATCGGAATGTTCTTTTCCACAACACAATCGGCTTCTTTAGCCAACGTTGGCTGCAACCTTTCGTCCGAAATCGTCGGAACTTCAAATACTCGCATGCTCCCATCTCCAAAACACACTGCTAAGACGCCTAGAATATCTTTTCGTTGATTTTCGTTGAGAAACGTTGTCAGTAGCGGACACCATTGCATATCCCATGCAACGCCACTATCATGATCAATTGCATACACGATTCGTGGCTCCACTAGCTCGTTGTTTGTCGTCTTATGGATCTTCGATTGTCGTGTCCTCGACTTTACACGTCGCTGCACTGGTATTGCCCAAATCTGAATCAAATTTCGCGAACCTTCAGCTACATCGTAATAATGATCGGGTGGCGTCGCTTTTACCACTTTCGTATCTTCGACTTGACACGGCGGATGTGTCGATAAGGCCAAAAATTTCCACTCTAATTGAGAATCGTGGTCGATTTCGACGCTACCATTTGAAGCTTCGGTTGTCTCTCCATCCAAATCGTCCAATGTCACGGTGTTCGGGCTCTCTTTGCAGTCTTTACGGGTTGCAGAGGCTGTTCGGGTCTTTTTCTGGCTCATTTTACTATAATTTGCCGCAACAGCCGCCGCGTTCTCTGCTGGCTTTGATGGTAACCAATCCATAGCCCACACAGGTCCTCCCACGTTCAACGCAATCTGCTCGCCGTTGTTAAAACATTGACTACCAAATGGGGGTATCACCGTAGCCGTCGTTTCATTTGAAGTGGGAGAAGTCATTTCATTTGTAGGAGCCTCGACGGACTGCTGAGTGGTAGAAATCTCATTGGAATGGACTTTTCTCATCTCGGAATCGACTTGACGTGACTTCTGGGAAGACGGACACGGTAATTGTTTTCGGACACTCGCTGTAGAAGCGTCATCAGAATGATCCACTTGTAGATGGATTGGCTGGAAATACGCGCCGAAAGCCACTGCGTCCCGCCATGCACTTAGCGACATGATTGGTGCGCTTTCACTCGTTTGAAAGAGTGTAACACATTGAATTCGGCTAAGTACGGTAGCATTCGGAATCTACCGTATCACAGCAGATTAGGGGCGCAAAAGTACAGTAGTACCTTGGGGGCTGGGATCACAAAATTGCTATCGATCACACAGATACCAAGTTACTTAAGTAAGTACTACTTCAAAGTCTTCCTTTTAATGAAGAGGGATCGAAATGAGTGCGAAGTTTTATGACGCTTGACAAGCAAGAGCGATTAATTATGTCGACGGATAATGTTCATAAGAGTGTAAATTAGCTTGGTTAGGGATTCCTAAACGAGATAAGTAGCCTGCATTCGCTCGCAGAACCTCAATCAGTTCTGAAGAATCGAACTCTTGACAGTACCCCAACAATTTTCACCGTCCACCCTGGAGGAAAGAAAAGTGGCACCCACAGCAAGGCATTGTATTTACCTCTTTTTCCGTCACTTTTAACATCATTTCATTCTCATTTTCCAGCAACTACCAAGCACTCTATTTCACGTAAAGAATGAAGACCATCGGTTTACTCGCAGCTGCTCATGTCGTCGCAATCGCTTGTGCACACGTACGGGGGGAGAGCTCAGACTTCGTTCCACCACCGTTACCAAACCCACTGATCCCCAGCCATCGTGGTAGCGATTTAGCAGCGCATGCCACCCCACCGGCCACACCGTAGGACTCTACCAAGGAGAATGACTTGAAGGGCCACTCTCGCGCCGGCACGTCTGGTACTGCTTCTGTCGCGGCTGGTAGTGTCGCTGCTTCTGTCGCTGCTGTGACTGCGGTCGTTGTTACCTCTTTTAAACGACTGGACAGAAGTTGCGCAGTTGAAAATAGGTACTACAGTAGTATCAAATTACATATTTTAGGTTAGCTATATTTTAGTCCTATCTAAATATATACAGATCTGGAGGAACTTTCGCATCTGATTGGTCAGATGCCCCCATTTTTCAGCCGACCTGTTCCAGAACAGAGGTGAACTTTGCCCTTAGTGGAATTAGTTGAACATGGGAGCTACGTTTGGATTAGTATAGCGTAGTGGATTTAGGTGGATTATATTTCGCTAAGATGCTAAATGACAAAACCAAAGCTAATGTTCAACAGTTTATGAGCCCAAATGAGGGTGGTGACGCGAGCGAACAAAATGTTGCGATTGTTCCGAAAAATGTGGAGTCAGGGCAAGTGGCAAATATGCTGAGTTACTTACGTATGGTTGCAAAAAGCTGGAAGATATGCGGGTTGTGAAGGGTGATCAGGGGACGGTATATCACACGCCCAAGGTCGACACAAAAATGAGCTTAGCGTCACTGGAAGGGAGTCACGGAGGTAAAGGATCCTTTTTGGCGGGCCGGCTTGACAAGCAGAGTTTCCGGGAGCTTAGTCATGCGGGGGCAGACATCTTTATTTGCAGCAAAATGGGTAAGGTGAATGCGGGGCCAACAGCAGGTCCCGATACAAGATATGCATAACATAGGTCAAGCTCAAGGGCCGGGCATCCGGGTGCCTTTGGCAAGGACACCAAGTGCAAAACAGTTCACTCTAAACAGTAAGATTTTTGATGGAACTGAAGCATATCATGGATTGGGTTCCGGTTTTCACGCTTGGGGAGGAAAGTGTTCTCGGCAGCTAAACATTGCGGAGGCAGCCTGCGGATTTCAGTGGAGTGAGGACGGGAAGGTCGATTTGCTGACACACTATCTAGGAGGAGCGATAGAGCTACTACAAGCAAACAAGTGGAGACGTGGTGGTGTGAGACACCGGCATTATGGTACGTAATAGATAAAATGCTAACGATTTTTTCACGTAAAGGTTGCGCCTGCACAAGGAATGAAATTGTCTATGGCGCGGAAAAGCAGTGGACAGACCTGGCCGGAGCATTACCTATACCTGTCAGCAGTAGCTGGAAACTCGGACTCCCTCGTCCTAAACAGCATTGTTAATTGCGCTGCCTCCAAATTCTGATGTCGAAGTTTGGCCCTACAAGGCCTGACTGACTACTTGAGACAAGCGGAAGAAATTATTTGTCAGTTCGCACAAGCAGTGGAATACGAAGAAAGAGGAACAAGGAGCGTTACCCATGGTAGGTTCACGTGGTAGAAGAAAAGCTGGACAGAAAAACAAGTCAAGACGGTGTTACTTATGTGGAGAAGTTGGACATTTTAAACATACTAGCCCGCAGAAGAGCGGCAAAAAAAAGCTTTCTTGTTGACTATCACGACTAACTATGGAAATATCGAGAAAGAGAAGTGGATATAGGAAAATGGGACCAGTACGCATTAAACAAAGGATTTAATTTTGCAGGACACATAGGATGTGTCGGTAGTGTGTTTTCAAGCGAATAGAAAGGAGCTGAAAATCAGGAAGAAAGGAAGCATTAAGATTTACGCCAAGTGTGAACATAAGGATAGATGAAAAGGTGTTTTTTGTGGAAACCTTATTACGGGATATACTGTCCGACGGTATTCTCGAAGAAAAGGGATGTGGATTAGCTTATGCTAACAGTCGCAGAATTGTGGTTCACCAAAAGACCGTACCACCAGCTGGCTTCGGTTCCCAGGTACCTAGCTCCAACCAACCCTCCGTGCTGCCCGAGATCTCCAGTCGCTCTCTTTCTCCTGCAATCACTGCAAAGGGCGACCGAAATGCGAAGAACCCTGATAGTACTAGGGAGGAGGAAGAAGAAGAGGAAGAGGAAGAAGAGAAAGTTGAGTAGGAAGAGAAAATTCTGGACCAGTGGTTGCGTCGTAAATCCTTCCGAGTTGGAGGAGCGAACCACTGAACTGGAACGGCCGAACTTCCCACCGGACTTTCAACCGGGTCGACTAGGAGGACACACGACCGAACCAGGAAATTTCGTAATAGTTCTGCCTCCGGTTCCTTCTCCCTACGTCCTCTATTCTGTGGCCTCCCCACGGTCGGCTTGTAAGTGCGGTTGACTCGTCGCAAATTCTGACCTGGTCTGTTGATCAACTACGGGGTTTGAGCGTGGCAGTGCGAGACTCGCTCAATCTCTGTCTAAGCCAACTTTCCGCCATATGTTAGGGCGCCCCTAAGTCGACCTGCCGTCTCGACCTGTTGAAGGCAGATGCCCTTCCGAAGCTGCTGGATTTGAAACCCTGGGGAGTATTAATCAACGCCATGCCGGATATGGGGCTTCCTTCCAGCAAGCGGTTATCGGATTTTCAGACGGCACACCGGGAATTCGTCGAGAGTCATGGCCAAGCTATCTGGAGTCTACCCATTTTTTGTACATTTCGGCCGGCGCTCGACGAACGGACCCCGCCTTGAAACCCTACTAGAGCGGTCGCAAACAAAGACGTATTCGGGTGGTGGAGGCGTGGGACCGTCTGTGCGTACGAGGTTTAGATGGGATCAAGGCGGGTCACTGTGATTTGGACTTATTCCTCTGCTCTTACATCTTGCACATGGCTAACCGGAAATGGAGAAGAAAGGGCAATCCGGAATCCCTCCGCGAGTCTCTCGAAGACCTCGAGGGGCAGGACACCTGGCGAAACCAGTATTGCGACCAACCATCTAGTCACCCCGGGCTCCGAGTGTCTCGACTTTGCGATAAGTATCGCCAAAGGCAGTGAGCAAGGACCTGGCTTATGGCCCAATCCGGTCCGTTTACATTTAACTATTCCATATCCTCTGGTCATTTTCCGCATTCCATTTAACTAATCCATATCGTCAGGTCATTTTCTATACACGATCCAAATTCATCCATCACTATTGATCATTAGCTCGCCTTTCGCTCATCATCCACCTCCGGGCCACCTGACCGGTCCAGACCCCGTCCATCTGATTGCTCAATACTCCAGACCTACCAGCTCAAATATATGTGAACTTTTGTCGAGTCTTTGCGATGATTGGCTGAATTATGACCCGCTCAGCATGGGAAGCCTTAGAGTGACTTTCTGCTACCCAGGGAGACGTCACAGTTCTCCGGAGTCTGGATGCCTTCTTCGAATGATTGGTCATCGAGTTTCTTCTCTCCTGCCTGATTGGGTCCGGACGTCCGTGTTTACCCATTTCCCGGCCTGATTAGTTCCGGTAGGTTGCTAATCTCAGCCAGTCCCGTTAACATGGCTGGATCAGAAACCGTGACTCAGGTCTGGTCCCGCATGGCCAAGGTGGACAGATGATCTGCGCTATGGTTCCACTCTCTTTTATCGTGTCGTCTCATACTCCGGCCAGACATCATGACACGGTCGTTCAACATTCTCAGCATGGGAGCCTTACAATCAAATCTCTCCGGTAATTTTCCTGATCACTAAATTGTAATCGCCACAAATAATAATCCGCCCCTTTGTCCGTTCGGCCAGGAAATCGAGACATAGCCACAGTCCTCGATATTCGGCCTCGTTTACGGTTATGCGTGAAATCGGAGACGGCGGCCACCACTTCCCGCTCGGGGAGCCTCCACACTATGGCACTGTAAGCACCCACTTCTTTCTTGAGACTAGAAACTTAGCACCATTAATTCTTCTGTCGGGCCTACAGTTGGCGGCAGGACTGACGTGGCTGTTTTCTGGGGGCTATTGCGATCCACGGTTCTCCCACTTCTGCCCTCGGGGTCATGCTGGCCGCTGGTGCTCCTAGTATATCATCTTCTCCTTTGGTGCACATAATGACATCCAGCGACCACTGGGACAATAGTGCACCCCATCAACCCAGTCGACCATCAAGTCCATTAGCTTTGAGGAGCCAAGAAAAATACGACCGCCTCGACAGCACCTAAATCGGCCGGGATACCAACATCGTATAACACACATCCAAGATACGCAGCAGAGCCAGAACTTCCTCGTCCACCAACCATAATTCACTTCATTGGTCTTCAGGGTTCGGCTGGTGAACATCACAGGGCAGTATATACCATCGTGGACTTAGCTGAGATTGCCCACTTGTTGGCATAAATGATAACCACCGATACATTCTCGGTGTGGTCGCCATTTTTGCATTTAACATTCCAAATGCCAGTCATATGGTCATCGGACCTGGCCGGACTCGGATCGGTGAGCTGGTCGTTTGCTTGGGTCAGCAATTCCGCATTCTCATTGGTCAAACAGCTGACTCAACCTGCACCCCCTCCTGCCGGTCCAGCTCCGGCAACATATGATAGTCCACCTCCCGCAACTCATACAATACTGCAGCTTAAGCTGCAAAGTCTTCAATGAGGCTGCTGTATTAATTCAGGCTGCCTAGGAAGGGCCGCATATCCTTCATATACCGCGGAAATGGCAGATTGT
Organism: Sclerospora graminicola; assembly: GCA_001887855.2. NCBI lineage: Eukaryota > Oomycota > Peronosporomycetes > Peronosporales > Peronosporaceae > Sclerospora > Sclerospora graminicola. The sequence goes on along the minus strand of MIQA02021775.1, from coordinate 7,858 downwards.
TTAGAGACTCCAATTTTGTCGGATTGGCCTGTAGTCCAGCAATCGAAACTTGGTGATCCAAATAGGTCAACCTAGTCTTTCTCCAGAAACGCTTCACCACACTGATCGATAGATTCCACTTATCACACGTAACGAACAACTGCTCCACAACAAGTTCCACGAAGCAGCCGTCACGAAAATATCATCAATGTAAGACCGCCGCTCCAAAACCGAGGGTTTTCGGTCCGTGTCCGGGCCACTATTATAGTCTTCAGATACCGCGGAAAGGGCAGATTGCTTAGAGACTCCAGCTCTTTCAGATTGGCCTGTAGTCCAGCAATCGAACTTGGTGATCCAAATAGGTCAACACAGTCTTTCTCACCGAGATAAGTAGCTCATAAAAAGTTTTGGACCAGGGCCCGCATTAGTGAGATTTTGCAGTTACAGTTTTATCTTTACCTTCAGTGATAAAAAATTCTGTCGCTTATGATAAAGATAAAACTTTAAAAAAGAAATATTTGAAGACCAATTTTAACATTTTCTATGATAGGGGATTGACTATCATAGACCAGCAATTAAACAATAAAGTTGATTGGTTGTTACACTTTGTGACTGGTTGTGGCGTATCCATAGCTATTGACGTAACTATGGATACGCCACAACCAGTCTCAAAGTCACCAGGTCGGAATGGATGAAGCGAAGCCAACAAAACGACGCAACGTTAGGGCCAATGACGACCTCATGCTCCTCCGAGAGACGCTTTCCGATATGCCTTTTGAGGCGTCACGGACGCGTGGGATAAGGTCGTTATGAAACTTCTTCTCCAACCAAATTTTTTTGGAGTGCGTAAGGTCACAGGCAAAACAGCCCAGGCGCGTTTTAATCAGCTCATTGGTAAACACCGACTAAGCGATAAGGCGTCGTCAGCTGCATCGGGTGTCGAAGAAACGTATGCTGAGAAAGAAACAGTTATTTGACGAGCTAACGTGTCGGATAAACGAGCATCTTCGTCTAGAACGCGAGCGCCTCGACACCGAAAAGACCAAGAACGACAAACTGGTAACGGTCGATGAGATGGCTCAGATCGCTGCCGTGTTGCGCTTGAAACGCTCCAGTAACTGCTCCGCAACGGGAGAGGAACAAAATGATCACAAGCCAAACGCTCAAATTTATTCCAATTTATTGAGTTGGTGAAAATCATCGATATGGAGCGTGAACGAGAAGAGCGACAGGCACACCGAAAGGAGCGCTTGCAACTGGCTCGTATGGAGAACGGAATGATGATGGCCCTTCTTAATGGATTTACTGCGCCCATCCTCCGGGCTCTGAATTTAGGTACTCCTCAAGAGTGGGAGGTGCTAAAATACATGATCTGCTTACCATTTTCGGGACGTGTTTGGCACTTGGTGAGAAGCATGCATACAGCCATGACTGAAGCGACAGGAGACATCAGAATTTAAAAAAACAATAAATATCCTCTGACGGTTTAGCTAAACTAATCGTCCATTCAACAGCCTCACGAACAGAGCTCATACGCTTGTTGAAATTGGCAAGATCCGTAGATGTAAGATTTCCCTTGAAACCGCTTAGAAGGCAGTGTAGCACACCATATCACCGTAAAGAAAACGCCCCAAAAAGGGGGCTTCGTGGGAATCAATGAAGTCGTTGATCTTATGCTCTCGTTACATGACGATGTTGTGGCGGCGACCCTCCATGGGGCCCCAGAAATGAATGTACAGCCCATCCAGAGATGTAACGGCTTGGTAACAGTCGACACGCTTGTGGTCAGTGTATACAACACGTTGGAAGTCAACGGCATCAGGAGTCGGACCAGGGCGACAGGTTGCAATCTTAGTCCCATCAATACAACCGTAGACAACGTCTAGCGGTGCACCCATGTCGGAGACAGCGGTGCAATAACTTTGGATACGATCCTTTACAATACCAAGCGAGCACTATAGGATGTCGTGCCACCGAAAGTAAAGAAAGTCGATAATGTGTAGGAATATCCTTGTTTGGAAAGCTGCTGAGCGACCAAACATACTCATGCTGTCGTGGTAGCGCTTCGGAAATGTCAGACGTTTAAGGGTCATACAAATAGCTTCGACGCCCGAGACACGATCAAGCTCACTAGTGTTAGCTACACTAGAAAGATGGAGTAGAACAACGAGCTTCCTGATTCCCGAAACGTCGAAGCGAAAGTCAAGCCGACTGTTCGCGTCAGTTATCTTGTCTACTTGAATCGAACGTCAGGGTCAAGTGGCCTCTCCCAATGCTCACGCATCAAGCAGCAGGCTACTGCATCGCGACGACCTCGTAGAGGCATATAGATAAAGATGATATCATTCTCGGTGGCCCGCATAAGGATGTCGCGTGGATTGAGTTCAAGAAAAATTGAAAAAATAAGACCACCCTGTTGGATACTAGTTTCGTATTACTGCACCATTCACGCGACATATCAGTTACAAGATGTATCGCCGCCGGAACGAACGCTAGCGATAAAATTCGTTCAAAGAAAGACCGGGGACGATCAAACTTATCAAAATTATGTTCGAAGAACTGGTGCAATGTTGTCATGAGACGCTCATCTTCGATTGAAAGGACTTATTTGCCTGAGCACTGGCTGTCGATGCGTTGCGCGCATTCTACAAAAATGTCGATCGTCACATCGGTTTGGAGTCCAAGCTCCCTCATTAACTCCAGCCACTCGGGTGTTCTGTAGCATTGAGCTGGAAATCGTCCGGGAATCTCATCGTAGATCGTAGCGAAAACATTATTTCGGGGATCACAGAAAGAACTCGCTGGGTGATAGCTATAATCCTCGTCTTGAAATAAAGCCGAAATTTTCAGTAAAGCCGTCAACTAAGCGTTACCCCGTAACGATGGCCATTTGTGTAAGATAATGTGCAGAATCAGGTCGCGCTGGGATTCCAGTAGTTTATTAAACATCGGTAATTCGTAGATAAAGAGCTTGCTTCACTCAATTTCTCTATCCCCAGTTCCTGGTAAAACGCATTTAGTCGTGGATTACTCTTAAGAGAGCATTGCTGCAAATTCAGAGGCAGAGGCATATCTGACAGGCTAAGATCTGGCGGAACCAGAAAAAATCCAGTCCGCTGCTTATTGCACAGTGTACATTGCGAACATTCATATAAATGGGCAATAGTTTTAGCTTTTCAAGCTAGATACGGTAGTATCCTCCGTATACGTCGCCATTGTGACTAAAAATTCGGCAAGAACCATTGCATGTGCTTCGCTTAAATCTTCCCAGTGCAAATTCTCCCAAATCGACGCAAAGATTACGTCAAGGAAAACCAAACTAACGTCAGCACTACGTGAGACAATAATACGCACTTGACTTTCAAAATATGCAAGCTCCATCATAGCAACATTTAAATCCAGGAGGATAGCATGGAGCGTTTTTCTGCTACAGGACTCATGCGGCCGGTCCTCCACCTAATGCACAGAAATTGCAAACCCTTCATTAATTTCAGCACTTTCAACGTTATTGAGGTTTGTTTTGTCATGACTCCTGATCATTTCTAATTCCAAAGATATTTGGAAAGTTACAGGTTCGGCGTCTTCGTTTTTGAGTGAAATGCATGAAATCGAGAAACGTTCTCGGTGTTGTATTGGGAGCGTCAAAACATCTGCTCCTTCAACGCTAAGAGCTGGATTTGTTTCATTTCTGGAGATTTTACCAGTGATCGGTCCAAATTTGCCATCACCTTCATCCTCTCCACTTTCTTTTCCATTTGAATAACTTTCTTCAGATAATGCATCTTTTTTTAATTTTGCAGAGCTCAGCTTCATCTAGTTTTATGTTCAGCTTCGATGTTAGCTCATTTATTTTCCATGATCCATGATGCGTGATACGCCTCGACAAGTTGGGCAGCTATTTTTCGCTCTATAGAGTGATCCCAAACACAAGCAGCCAATTCCATCTTACTACAAGAAACTAATCGTGAGCCTTTCACAGGAACTAGCGGCCAATTCGTAAAATACTCAAGAGAGCGACGCTCAAACTGCACTTCTTGCCAGAAACGGTATAACCACAACTGATCAACTTCCATCGGCGACTTTGGATCCCAGTGAACAATTCTTTGGGTTTTCCACGACGGCGGCAAGATTCGCTCGATGTTATCCGACAGGATTTTAATGGAAAAAGAAACCAAGCCAAAAGTGGAGGTAAAGCGAGGTTCGCAGAAGAATTTGTGAAGTCGGTGGCATGCGATTAGAGATACGAACAAGTGACTCAGCGGCCGGAGGAACTCGATCTGGTCGAAAGAAGCAAGAACGTAACTTGAGCGGCGTTAATAATAATTGTTGCTGTTCTCTTCAGATGATGCCCCGGCGGAAATACGCAAGTGATTTAAGAATCCTCTAAAGAATATGGGATGTTTAGTGACAAGTCTGTTTCAATTAGACAAAGAGAAGGGACGCTATTCTTTCTTTTCTCGAGTACCGTCGATGACAAAAAGTTAGTCATCCACGGTACTCGCCTTTGATCTACGAACCATATGTTTCTAGCCACCTAGATGTAAAAACTCGACAAATACAATGCAAATGGAAAAAGATGATAAATACACTAGAGAAATTTCGCACAGCGTTCGTTATCATTTTACCAGTTATAATGAATATATGGGTTAGAATGATAAAGGCTCCGGATTGAGGCCCGTGTGAAGAATGATCATCAAATTATGACATCCCAGAGATCACAAAAATGTGATGGCCGTTATACGCTTTCTAGATCGCGATGCGCCTATAGCATATCAAGTCCCAGCTACGGTACGTGAGAGTATTTAACAGGTAAGTACTTGATCAATTCAAATTGTAACCCAATCAGAACGGGTTATTAGTCTTAAAGCACTGTAACCGTAACTAGTCGTATTTTACCATTTGCGATCATCGATTTTTATCGCCAGCATGCGCATGAAGGTGGGCAAGGCCAGACTAATGTTATCTCCTTGAAGAAAGTTGCCAAATAGATGGTGTCGAGTTATTGTTTGTCGTGTGGACTCACAACAAACAATAACTCGACACCATCTCTTTGGTATATTTTGTCCCATGTAAAAATGTTTAAAACTATTTAAAACCATTGGAGTCACATTTTGACGAAGTTTTCGTATTTGAGTCACCTTTTGGAATATTCCTTAAAAAGTTATCGTCAAGTAACACCTGTTTAAACGGTTGCTTTTTAAGGCAACCTATTTAAAAATAGGAATAGGGATAGCAAACGATGATTTTAAAGTGTATTTGACTTCCTGCTGTTCTGGGATGTACGATATATATGTGTTCAGGTGAATCAAAAATAATCGCGTACATTAGAATGCTGTGCATTTTCAGGTTTTGTACGACGACAATTACGACTCATACTTTCTAAACTCCTGGAAACTTTCGAAACGATGCTTGGAACCTGAGGTTATTCAGGAAGCGGACTTTTCAAACGCAACATTTATGGTGCAGGGTTATCGCGATGTAGTCGATTCTCGTGATGGTTTCCTCCTTTGCGAACCATTCTAAAATTTTCTGTGGCGTATTCCGGCATACCTACAGACATTCATAGTTTTTGCCGTATTCATTGCAATATACGTTGTAGGGAAAGCACTTTTCCTTCAATGGTACACAACCGCTATGATGGCTCCAGTCTGCAGCCAATGCCCTTAGGGCTTTGCGTACTTGTCGTGTTATAGCACTGACAATCCAATTCTATTCACCGGAAGGTGGTTTTACATTTTTGCGCAAGGAATTTTGCGTGGTATATGACTCGCCGTTGTTGTATACTTACTAAGCGTGAAACCCATCCACTTTTTTCGTGATCCGAGATAATCATGTCATGGACGCACACTTTCAGCGAACAATGCTCAATCGCTTGTTTGCCATCAACTGGATATCATTTTCATGTCGATTTCTTTTGTAATCATAACCTTCGGTGACAACATGGCTTTTGACGAATCTTAAGTATACCAAGTTGACGGTTCATTGGCAAGTCGGTGTTATCGATATGTCCACAGCTTTTGTCACTCCTTTGCTCATTGCGCAAGCCTTAAACCTTTTGATTGATCCGTCGTTACCGATAATCTTCCGGAGAAAAAACTGACGGCAACTAAGCTGGCGAAAATTATCATGAAAATTACTCCTGCTGAAACACTTCTTGCTCTTTCGGAATATCACTCATCCTTTGAAAACGCTACAACAAATCTCTTGCGATCTGCATCGACACGTTCGTTGGCTTCCAAAACGAAAATTAAGGTATGTAGTGCTTATTAGTGCCATGCGATTGAGGACCTCTTGGCGATTGTTGAGTTGCTAGCTTCAAATGGTGACTCCTATTTAGATTCCCTATCTTGAAGAAGCAATTAATGTGACAATACCCACATTGGAAGGTTTTAACAATGCGAATAGTAAGAGTTGCATGCTGTCAGCGTAAGAGCTTAGCTGATATAGTATGTCTGATCTCTTTCGTAATCGGCATGACCAGGGTTGATGACATTTTTCTTGTCTTGACATTTTATTGCGCTTTTTAGTAGCGTTGGTGTTGGATCATGTTGCCGCTCGTATCGCGTACACGCTAATGGATATATTTCTGACACCCCAGCCAGTATTCGTACATCTTTTGAAAGAAAAAAGGAGTTGATTTGACAAACAATTTTTGGACAAGGATCACAGACAGTTCTCAAATCTAAAACAAATGCTAGAATTCACTACGGATTGAATCGACGTAATGGAGAGATGCACTTTCGAACCAATCGACAGACATCTGCTTTTCGTGTTGAGTACTTAAGCATGTTAAATATTTATGCGGAACTCGTCATTCCAATGAAGACCCGTTATTGTCCCTAGGCATTTCGATGACCTGATAAAAATCAACACCAGATACAGCATAAACGTTGAACGCAACTCAGGAAGAAGCGTCATATTGCTTCACATAGACCTACCGCAACTGTTATCAGAAACTTCTTGAATTGAATCAAAGCCTCCGGAATGGGTGACCACAGCCAACCCCCCCCGAAACTTCTTGTTTGTATTTGAAACAGCATTCCACAAGTAAACAGCCGAAACACCAAGTACAAAAAGGGTAAATGTCAGAACCAGGACCTAAATCAGTGTAAACTTTCAGATCCAGGACCACTTGCAAAAGCAGGACCAGGACCCCTTCTAATTTAGGCGGTTGTTCATAAGTTGTCCAGATGTACTTTAGGGCATCCATAACCACCAAATCCGAAAAAGCGGCAGAAACCTATTCCGAGCGAGCAAGCTTGGAGCTATGTTTGATAAGAAAGGAAATGTCTCGGTGTCTATCGACTGGATCGCTCTATATCAACGGACATTATTCAATTGGGTCAACGATACGACGTATCGTTGAACCAACTGAATAACGAGCGATCACTCTTAGCCTAAATGCCGCGTTCTCTTCATCTGTCAAAAGTCTTGACTCAAGACTCTTTAAACATGGAGATGAAATCTCATCAAAATGCATGACAAAGGATACATTCACTCAAGCCATCCCTGGAAATTGTTCATGAAAAATACCGAAGGGATGTTCACCATGCCATTTCTCCTGATAAAAAAGACGATGGAAGCACGGAGGAACAAGGTCTAAAGCTTTAAGGGCACATGGTACCGATAATGGACGCAGCCGCATTGACAATTAAACAGCTGACCAAACTAGCAGGTAGCATGAGAATGAACATATGGATCCACTACATTCATGTCAGTATCCATTCCTTTCAGGAAAAGTTTCCGATACAATGGCAAACGTACATGTTCCTGTTGATGAATCTGTTCAAGTCTGGGCAGCGGGAACCCCCAAATCGTCTTGGACGCTCCAGCAACTACAAACACAAGAAACAGTATGAGCCATATACTCGTCATGGCA
>MIQA02021772.1:0-15565 GCA_001887855.2 Sclerospora graminicola | reverse complement strand
GCCAGATCGGATAAAGCAAATTCTGGTCCTGATCTTAGAGCGAACTGTGAGAATCTCTTTCTCGAGCGCAAAAAAAGATAGTATATGAGAGGTCGAATTACACGAAGTGGTGGAGTAATTGTCCTCTTTGCTTTTTGAGATTGAAATGTATCCGAAATAATCAGCAAATGAAGATTTACAAATGTAGACAATAGAATTTATCCCGGCGCGTGTCTATTATTTAGCTAAACGAAAAAGATTCATATTTTGCGAATTCATCAAGCAATCGAAATTACTCACTATATGCGAGTGTGGCCTACTGGAAACAGAAGGGACATAACGCCGCGTGCTCAATACTCAAAATACACGCTTGTGCGTAGAGGCCGTCTTGGTATATAGTGTTTATTTAGTCCATCATTGTAAAGTCACTCATCAGTTGGTAATCCTTACCTGTAAAAGTCCAATGGGCATTTTTTTTTGTCCAATGGGCTTTTACAAATAGGAAATGATGCAAAATACGGGTTTATTGCCTAGTGCTTTAAAATTGCCCGTTAGCCGAAGCGGAGTGATTACCGTGAAAGCGTTTGCTGATTTACCATCTAATGATTATTAATATTATAAACTTTTAAGAAGTAGGCAGTGATGGTTATGTCAGTAAGAAACTGAACCGTCACGACATATGAGGACTCGTAAAGGCATTAGAAGTATCACCTCTTCCAATGTATTTTCTAGATCCCATCTACATGTACAAGGTAGTACGGCGATGGTCACGAGAGCAGCACTAACAATTTTGGCCATCGCACGCATCACGTTGGCATCAGTGCCGCTGACTGTCATGAACTCGATTGCTCGTAAGCTTCAGATCTTTGTCCGCTTTTCCAAAATATTTATGATTCCTTATGTCCGACAACTACATAGTTCGACGGTACTATGATGGCGGGAGGAACGTCTGCCAAATTCATCAGCTATATACAACAAACTGGTACTGGCGATTCTTTATCACCTTGATAAAGAATCGCCAGTACCAGTTGTTATCAACAATTACTTGTTTTTTAATACAACAAAAATACCCGGATCAGAGTGCACATCATTCTTGCTGACTATATTGTCAGGAACGGTTATCTTGATATACACTTCTTTAAGTTCGTATAGAATTTGTAAATAATTGTGAGTACTTGGCGATCGTATGACCGATGCACTATAATATTGAGCAACCTGCCTTTTGGATGAAGACGTCATCGATGTGTGAAAGTGCAAGATAAAGCACCGGTTGCAACACACCTGCTGAAGAACTGCGGGTTTGACTTGTTCGGGTAGTAGATGATAATCTTGATCTCATCAATTCCGGGTCCGGATCCAGCTCTTTGGCGATCAAGAAAAAATATCCACCAGGTCACCTACGAACTGCATCTCTAGGGCTATTGAGGCCCTGTTAAGTCGCTCGATGTCTTCCTTTAAGTAGCCTGGTCCATTAAAATACGCTGTGCCCTTTCCTTATCTTTCCTTTTGTAAATTAAACCCGTTCCTAGCAGGTATGCTTAATTGAGTTTGATCGACAGCCATCTAATAACGCATTGGCGTCCTCGGGATAATATACGCTCCTGGTGGATGCTATAAAGCTAGCGCGATGTATGACACGTGTCATGCTTCATTCAGATCCAAACTCATCCTTTTGTCGATTTTTCACAAATGCTTTATACCGCCAATATGTAAAGATTTACTCCCATTACTTGAAAGAGCCAGATCGGATAAAGCAAATTCTGGTCCTGATCTTAGAGCGAACTGTGAGAATCTCTTTCTCGAGCGCGCAAAAAAAGATAGTATATGAGAGGTCGAATTACACGAAGTGGTGGAGTAATTGTCCTCTTTGCTTTTTGAGATTGAAATGTATCCGAAATAATCAGCAAATGAAGATATACAAATGTAAACAATAGAATTTATCCCGGCGCGTGTCTATTATTTAGCTAAACGAAAAAGATTCATATTTTGCGAATTCATCAAGCAATCGAAATTACTCACTATATGCGAGTGTGGCCTACTGGAAACAGAAAGGACATAACGCCGCGTGCTCAATACTCAAAATACACGCTTGTGCGTAGAGGCCGTTCTGGTATATAGTGTTTATTTAGTCCATCATTGTAAAGTCACTCATCAGTTGGTAATCCTTACCTGTAAAAGTCCAATGGGCATTTTTTTTGTCCAATGGGCTTTAACAAATAGGAAATGATGCAAAATACGGGTTTATTGCCTAGTGCTTTAAAATTGCCCGTTAGCCGAAGCGGAGTGATTACCGTGAAAGCGTTTGCTGATTTACCATCTAATGATTATTAATATTATAAACTTTTAAGAAGTAGGCAGTGATGGTTATGTCAGTAAGAAACTGAACCGTCACGACATATGAGGACTCGTAAAGGCATTAGAAGTATCACCTCTTCCAATGTATTTTCTAGATCCCATCTACATGTACAAGGTAGTACGGCGATGGTCACGAGAGCAGCACTAACAATTTTGGCCATCGCACGTGTGGTGAAGTGACTTATAAAATAATGTAAGGCACTTTCCAAAGGGCGCATCCTGATTGGTGGAAATGAGGGCCAAGGGTGTAGGCGCCGGACGGTCGCCGCCGATGAGGTCTACCAGCGGCCAGGTGGCGCCAGGCTAGAAACCACGTCGGCAGACCTGACAAGGGGCGAGGATAGTCGGATAAACGAGCTGAGCAGACGGAAGGACTATGGAGGTTGGACGGCCGAGGCGCGGATGGCGGACGGCCAAGATGGCGGACTGTTCGTAAGGATGGAGTGGAAGAAGCCCGGAAGAAGAGGATTGTTCTAGTGGAAAGAGTATGCACCGGGATCGTAGGAAGGGCTGCCAAGGGACTGCTAGCGTCAGCGGCCGAGGGGCGCGGATGGGTGGCTATCCGGCCGAGCCGGTCGTGTACAATGTACCATTCGGACTGGTACCATATGGGTTCAGTGTACCGGCCGGGTTGGTACCATTTGGGGTTGGTGTACCGGCCGTACCGGTACACAGAGTCGGAGTTAGCCGGGTTGCGTGGGTAAGATACATGACTGGTCAGGCGTGTTATTTGAGGTAGGTTACACAAAGGGAGTATTGGACATAGGATAAATCAGTATACGTTTCGCTTTCTTAGACACAAGTCGCTTTTATTGGTTCACGGCAGAGGGCTAACAAGGTCCCCTCTTGCTGTTATTGGTTTGCCCGGGGAAGGTTAAGTTAACCCACCGGAAGTCCCCTGACCGGGAGTCGCGGCGACTTCGTATACTCACCTCAAGTCGCCCGTGTTTTGAACACGGTATTAAGTATTGGGAAGTGGTGACATTTTGGCCTTCTGTGGAAGAGTGTGGAGTTGTATCTGCCTCGTTTACACATTTGGATTCGCCCTTCATTGTTATTGGTTTAGCTGGCCGATCGATTATTCTCGGTCCAGCCGGTACTATACAAACTTCAAGTGTCCTATTGGTTTAGCTGGCCGATCGACTATTCTCGGCCCAGCCGGCACTATACAAAGTTCAAGTATATTGCCAGACGAGCTCCCCGGTGACGATTTCCGCCCAGGAGCTACCCCTAGTCCTACACCTCATCTCCCTATTGGACGGATTTACACTTTTCGCCCTAGGGTCCATCAGGAGAGCTAACCACCCAGTACTGACGGGTACACAAGGTGAGCTTTTAACATGCAACATTCGAGCAGTCGCGATCAAGCGGATGGAAGCGACCGATCCAGCCGGCCTCAAGCCGGATCGGATCATGACTCGGATGGACGGAGTACCCCCTCCGGTAGTCAGTCGTCTGGGACCCCCGTGGGTGTTCGCGTCTCAGGAAGATTTTCTGAGAGCGACTACACCACAATGGTGCGCGTGCCCGGATCTCTTGGTGACCCTGGATATCACCGCGAGTCCCTAGCGGGCGAAAGACCTAAACCTGTCAAATTTGTTGACGATGTTGTGTCGGGTGCATTGGGGGAAGGCATATCGCCCCCAATGCTGCTGAAGATGGAAGGATGCGATGGTCGCCTCGGATTGGGGGAGTTCGAGGTTGACATTAAAGAAGAAGTTACTCCCCTAGAGGCTCCGCCGGGGGCGGATTACGGTACTACCTACGGCAGTGCCGGCCGCTACACGGATGGAGCCGGATCGGACTATGGTGCAAGTCGCCATAGTCCGAGGAAGGATCATGGTTCCGACCATGATCCTAACGAACGAATGCATATTTTGGATATAAAAGAAAAGATAAAGGAAGAAAAAGCGGAAGTCGGATACGACCGGAGTGGGAAGCCGGCCGGATCGGGACCAAGTCGCGATCTGGCCCCCCTACCCCTAAAGAAACCGGATTGGCAGGAATTGGACTATTCGACTTACAAAGGCAAACCGCGATTCGAAGAGGAAGAAGAGAAGCAGGACGGCCTATCGACGGATGTCGACTTGGAGCGTGCTTTCCATCTTCACGAGTTGGGGCAATTCTTGCGGACGGATAAGGTACTAAAAATAACACGGCCGAAGATCATAGGCGGACTGAAAGGTCCCGTCTCTCCCCCAACTCTCTCAGACGGCCACGTGTCCCTCATTAGAGGACTATTCGACCAACTCAAACAAGCCGGCATCAACACCGGCGTGTTTGATCCGAACGAGTTGTTTGATCTGAAGATGGACAAGTTGAAGGAGGCGTCCAGCGCCCTGCACGACCACTTGGTACCGCTAGTGGGTTGCTCGCCGCCGTCGAAAAAGATGACAGCTACGACTGGAGTGGCGCCGTCCACGCCGCCGGCGACAAGCAAACCGGCCGGTATACACTCAGGCTCTTCGCAGTACGAGTCTGCCCCTTCGGAAGCGGACTCATCTGATTCATCGGTGGGTATCACTCGCATGACGCTTGGCCCAAGGGGAGCAGCGCGTGTGGCGACAGCCATGAGACTTGGAGGACGTGAGGATCCGGGTACGCCCGAGCGGAAGAACGCCGGCCAGTACAGCGTGCAGGCCTGGCGGACAGCGGCGGCGGATCCAGAACCAAAGGAGGAAGACGAAGACGCGGATGGGCGGATTAAGAAAGAATGCCAATCTGGCAGCCCGGCTGCCCCTCAAGCCGCCCCTCAAGTCGCCCCTCAAGCCGCCCCTCAAGTCGCTACTCAGGTGCCGGATCACCTGCAAAACATGTTTTCGGCGATGATGGAGCGATACTTGGAAGAGCAACGTCGGCTGAGCGCCAGCCGCGGCAGTCCGAAGTCACCGGACCAGCCTGCTCGTCGTGGAACACAGGCCCCCGAACCAGTCCAGTACTATGCGAGGGAGCCGAGTGATGAAGACATGGAGTCGGTGCAGTCCAAGCAAAGTGAACCCCATGCCGCCCCGCCGAGCCGTCAGACAGGTCGCCGGACCGGACGTCGGCCAACGAACAGGAAGCTGTCTCTCAGCGACGTGGATATGGAATCCGTCAGGTCGGCCAAGTACCATTACGATCCGGATGACCTGGATCTGGGGATGTCCCGCCGAGCCCATATGGCCTCGGCCCAAGCGTTTGACGCGGATTCGGGAGCGATCACGAGGGTGCGAATGTCGGCCACGTCCGAGCTGAAAGACTTCACCGGACGCGACGCGGACGAGGACCAGGCCCGAGGATGGTTGAGCAAGACGAAGTCGGCATTTCTCAGAGACCGGACGTCGGACTATGAGAAATGCCTGATCTTCGGGGATTTGATGAAGGGACCAGCGAAACACTGGATCCAACAGCTCAGCCGGGAAACCCGAGGAAATTGGAGGGGATTGGCCGGTGCGTTCGAGGAGCAATACTGCGGAGCTGGAATGTCAGCGGCGCGACAATATTTCCACTCCAAGAAGCGACCGGATGAGACCCCCCTGGAGTATCTCCATCGTTTGAATGTCGCTGGCATGAGAGCTGGTATTCCCGTTAAAGAAGATACCAGCCGGTCGGAAGCTGCCCGCGAACACGTGGAACTTTTCATCAGCACGTTGGACGATCGGGAGCTGGCAAACCAGCTGGCGTTACTGCGGGTGAAGAATACGACGGAGCTGGAAGTGACGTTGCGCACGTACCTAAGGGCGAAGAAGCAAGGCCCCAAGGCGGCAGTTGGAACCGGCCGTTTCAAGTCCCGATTTAACGCGGATCAAGGAGGCCGGCCGCCATCTACCAGGACGGCCCGAGCCGTCCGCATGGTCGCCCGAGAGTCAGACGCGACTAGCTCGGAAGAGGAGTATCAGCGATCTGGGGGCGAGTCTGAGGAGGAACAGTATCGGTACCTTTTCTCGGCAGAAGCCAGTCAGCCGTCCAGGCTGCCAGCTGATTCTGGTCAGTCGAAGAGTTTTCCGGCTCGAGCTGACCAGGATTACCCTAGGCGCAAGTGTACCCACTGTGGGTCCATCAAGCATGACGACCGGAGCTGCTGGAAGCGGCTGACGTGCAAGAAGTGCGAGAGGAAGGGACACCCGGCGGAACACTGCCTGTTCACGTGTAAGGCTTGCGGGGAGGTGCATGAGGCGGGACTGTGCCCAATGGAAGAATTTTACAACCTGTTGAAGAAGTGGTACGTCCCGACCAAGCATGCTGGAATGTTGCCGCCCGGAGCGGAAAAGATGTTAAACTAGATCGCTCGCCAGGTTGGAATCTGGTTCGAGCCGAGCGGTCTAGTGTTAGTATCTATGCATATGTCGGTAAAGAGGATAATCAAGAAGCAAAGCAAAGGATAACCGACAATACATGTAAGTTTGACGATTACGTCACCCGGTCCCCGGCCGGTACGGCTGACCCCTTCCTGGTGAGCAGTATACGGACGGATGAGTATTCCCGGTCTGAAGTGCGAATGGAATTGAACTTGTTACCTGGCGAGTCGCGAGGTTATTGGAAGTATCACTCGCCGGATAAATGGTTCAAGCAGGCCAAGGCGGATGGAAAAATCAATAACCAGAAAGCTACCATGTTGTTCGATTCTGGCGCAGAAGTGTCTATCGTAGACACCACCTTTGCTCGTAAGGTGGGGTGTGAGATAGACGAGACGAAGCGGCAGGAATGTATAGGCATTGGAGAGAGTTCGTACATGACCCAAGGAAGGACAAGAGTCAAGATTACGTTAGCTGGGTCGTTGGTATATTACTTTACCGCCTGGGTAGGCAAGTTGGCCGGGCAGGATGCAATTTTGGGCATGGATTTTATGGTCCCGGCCGGTATACGGCTGGACTTATCGCATGGAACATTGACGTTGCCGGACGAGGTACAGATCCAGCTGGCCGGCCGGCGGCCCTTATATGGCGCCTACGTCCAGTTCCTCAAGCTAGGTCAGTTTGTAACGGTGCCAGTGGGAAAGGCGGTGGAAGTAATGTTACGACCGCACGACCGACGGAGTAAGTTATGGCTGACAAGGGGCGAGTGCTGGGTACCATCTGTGGTTAAAGGGAGTGGTCATCTCAACTTCATAAGCGTGACCAACATCTCTGAAAAACCCCTCACCTTGCATGAAGATGTGATTATTGGAATGTGGCTGGCCGAGGATAAAGTGCCCCGCCGGCCGGGCTATGTCACTGTTGGCTCAAGACGCTATATCGAGTGGCAAAACCTGGCTTTTCAGGCAACCACCGATCTGGTCAGCGAAGAGGAAGAGTTAGAAGAGGACCAGACTCCGATGGTGGATAAACCCGAGTACCGGACCCCTTCTAAAATATTGACGCGGAGCCGGCCGTCGCCGGATCCGGCTGAATGCACTGACCGAAGCTACGCCCCGATCGCGGAACTGGTTTTGCCCACTCGGAAGGAGACGGACGAACGACAGAGTCGGGAGAAAGGACCAAGCAGAGTCGCATATGCGGTCAGCCCCGATTACGGTTGTGAGGACCGAAGTGAAAGCGGATCGGCCCAGCCGGCCGAGCAGTATTCGGAAATAGCCGAATGCGGATCGGCCCAGCCGGCCGAGCAGAATTCGGAAGCGGCCGAAGCCGATCAAGTCTGCATTCATGAAGGGGGCGAACTATATGTTGAAGGCATGGAAGAACAGATGGCGGTGTTACCTGAGGTGACCCCATGCCCTCCAGCAGTCACTATCGACGATCTACAAGTGGGAGACCCGGATGTGAACACCCCGGAGGAGATCAGCAGGTTGAAGGATATTATATGGAAAAGACGACATCTGTTGATCGGACCAGGGAACGCACTTCCTCCGGCTGCCCATGGGGCGGTTTGTGATATCGATGTGGGAGGTGCCAAGCCGGTGGCACAGAGATGCCGAAGAGTCGCCCCCCAGTATCGGGAAAAGTTGTCAGAGCTTATCAAAGGTTTGCTGGCCACCAAGATAATTCAGCCGTCCACCTCGCCATGGGCTTCGCCCATTGTAATTATCATTAAGAAGAATGGGGTGGATATAAGGTTGTGCATCGATTACCGGCTGATGAACCGGCTGACTAAGCTGATGATTTATCCGATGCCGCTGATAAACGACCTGCTGGAGGACCTGGATAAAGTTTTGTGGTATTGCTCATTGGACATGGCCAGTGGATTCTGGGTGGTCTCTATGACCGATCGTGCACGGGAGATCTCTGCATTTGTGACGCCTTTCGGGCTGTTCGAGTGGAACCGGATGCCGTTCGATCTGAAGAATGCTCCGCAGATTTATCAACGGCTGATAGATAACGCGCTGTATGGACACTTCAAGATCAAGGCGGATCAAGATCCGGCTCTGGTCGGGGATGTGTTTGCCGAAGGCGACCCGGACCCCGACCCAAAACCTTCCGTTTTGGGGCGGCGGTCTTACATTGATGACATTCTCGTTACGGCAACTACCTGGGATTTATTGTGTGACAAAGTGGAGAAACTGATGGTTACGTGTGAAAAGTGGAATCATTCGATTAGTGTGGTTAAGAGTTTCTGGGGAAAGACTAAGGTAACCTATCTGGGTCATCAAGTGTCGATTGCCGGATTGGAGGCTAACCCGAAGGATTTGGAGTCCTTGAGTAATCTGCCCTTCCCGCGATCCCTAAAGGCTATGCAATCCTTTTTGGGCAGCCTGAATTATTACAGTCGGTTCATCGAGGATTTGCAGTCTATGCGGCGGTCTTGTATGAGTTGCGGGAGGTGGATTACCATAAGCTGAGAGAGCAGGATAGGCAAGCGGAGACGCAGGCCGGGCCGGCAATTTCAGCCAATGAGGAAGCGCCCTTTTCGGTTATTTCAGCCAATGGGGAAGCGCCCTCCTCAAGAATTTCAGCCAATGAGGAAGCGCCCTTTTCGGGTATTTCGGCCAATGAGGAAGCGCCCTTTTCGGGTAGTTCAGCCAATGGGGAAGCGCCCTTGTCTGCCCAGACAAGCGACCGGCCGCCGGACCCCGGCGCGGCCGGCCCGGACGACCATATGACCCGAGCGATGGTGGCTTTTGGCATGCTAAAGGCGAAGATGGCGACCACACCGGTCTTGAAACATTTCGATGTTAATAAGACTCCGGTGGTCATCATCTACGCTAACAAGTGGGCCGTCTCGGCCGCTCTGGTGCAAGATCACGATGGAGTGTACTGTCCCGTGACCTTCACCAGCCGGACCTTGAAAGTTAATGAAGTTAATTATGGGTTGGTGGATAAGGAAGTTCTGGCTCTATTACGGATCTTGGATGTGTGTTATACTATGCTGGTGTCTCGGCCTATCAAAGTACTATCCAGACGGTCGACCCTATCGTGGCTCCTGACGGCGAATGGAATTGACGGCCGGCTGGGCAGATGGGCGGCTCTGTTGTCTCAGTGGTCCCTCGAAGTTATTAAGTGTACTAAAGGGGAAGAGGAAATACTGGGCACACTGGCTGCCAGCCTTACCCCCAGGGCAGAAGTGGAGGAAGCACTGATGGCGATCGCACCTCGGAAGCAGCCTCGACAAACTATCGTGTTGCCGCCGCCAACAGTGGGACCCACGGAGGAACTAATGGTTTTGAGTTTCGATGGGTCGGCGAGTGTAAAGAAAGGGGTCGGGGCCTATAGTGCCATTGTGTGGAAGTTGCCCGAATGGAAGGCGATCGCGGCCGCCTCGGATTTCACGCCTGGCATCACGGTGAACGAAGCGGAGTATAGGGGATTACTGCTGTCCTTAGATTTGCTGGCTGGCCGGACACAGGGGCGGATCATCATATGCGGTGATTCCAACCTAGTGATCCGGCAAATCAACGGAGAGATAGATTGCAAGGCGCCGCGGCTGAAACTGCTAAATGATCGAGTTATGTCCGCCCTGCGGAGATGGCCGGAGCACGAATTGCTGCACGTCAAACGAGACTGGAATAACAGCGCAGACCATCTGGCCACTTTAGCCATGCGAGATCAGGCCGGACTCGCCGTCTCGGATCCAGGATTGTTGGACGAATTGGCGGAGATGAACAGACTGTCGGAGATAATCAAACCGGCCGCTAGCGACGAGGGTCCCTCGCCCGAATCCAACCGTCCCGGGGAAAAGGAATATAGCGACCGCGACTGGGAACAGGACGTCCACGCCCGATCGAACCAGGAAGTACCCTGCAGCAAGAAAAGGTCCCTCTAGGCGGACCCCGAGCAGGCCTGGCGAGGCTAACCACGGTTAGTAGTCAACAGTGAATGTTTGGAGTGGGAACGGAAGAGGAACGGATGGATATATTAAAAAAAGGAAAACTGAGAGAAATAGAAGAATTAAAGCAAGCCCGACTACTCATCCCCGTCGACGATTATACTTGCCTCGGAGCCGAGTCACGCGGAACCCAGGGTGGTCGGAGGGCTGTGCGCGGTATTGATTGCGCCAAGGATCTTGCCGGTCGATGGCCGCCAAAGATTGAGAAAGAGAGGTGGTCTGACCCAACGCATCTAGGCCGGGATACCAAGTCCCTCCTTCCGCTGCACATCCACTCCGGCGGTTTGGCAGATGGAGCATGAACGGGAAGAGAAACAGGTCCAAGTCGCATTCACCATCCCGGATACCCGCCATGATGAACGTGCACAGACGGACCCACGCTTCGGAAGCTCGCCCCCGACGATTCTTGCGGGCAAGGGAGTACCTGCGGAGGGACTCGTCCGCTCGCTTGTCCTCGGCCGAGATGTACAGGAAGTGGGTAGATTCCCAGATGGCCCAAGCGTGAGTCTCGGTGAAATCATGAAGTCTCGCTTTGAATTCCTTGAACCATGGATAGGATGGAAGCCCCATATCCGGCATCTCGGTGTGCAAGATTTTCCAGGGCTCGGTCTCCATGAGTGTGTCGATGGCGCCCGACTTCATCAGGTTAGGGTCCCAAGCCTTTGACGGTGCCTTATAAAATCGTGGGAATAACCAGAGATGCGGACGGGACAGAGATTGAGCAAGTTGGGAACTGGAGATATCAGCCAGGCTGGTATTGCCCAGTTGCTCGACTGCCCAAGGCAGTATGGCAGACCGATCCGCCCCACTGGGGAAACGCCCTTCCGATAACCATAGAAGCGGAAGTTTGGGAAAAGAGGGCGCAAGAGTAAGAGTACTCCTCCGGACTCTAGACCTGGCGGCCGGTCGCTGAGGTCGGCGTGTAGTACGCGACCCGGCCGAGGTTGAGCGTCGTTGTCTGGCCGAAGACTGGGGAAGAGGTTCCTCTGAGTCACTCAGGTCGGGAGGGGTCAACCACTGATCCGGGATGTCATCGTCGTTGTCCTCCACTTTCTCCTCGGCCACTCTGTCGGAACTCGAGTTACGCGCGACCGGAGCGGCCGGGGCATCGGCAATGCTGGGAAGCAAGGATGGGTCAGACGGGTCATGCTCCCCGGAACCAAATCCTGCCGGCGGCGGAGTCTGCAGATCTATGATTTGATCGGATCCCCCTGGACTCGTCGTCCGCTTACCGGAGCGGGAAGGGCGGCGGCGGGTATCCGAGCGAGAACGGAGTAATGCAACGTTGACTTGCTGATTCTCGTAATCCTCGTCTTCTTCGTCATCGTCATAGATAACCGAAGGGGAGGATGGTCCCGAGTCCGAAGAAGAAGAAGGGGGCGCGACCGCCGGCTCAGAAGAGGGCGCAGCCGCTGACTCAGAAGGGGGCGCGACCGCCGACTCAGAAGAGGGCGCGGCCGCTGACTCAGAAGGGGGCGCGACCGCCGACTCAGAAGAGGGCGCGGCCGCTGACTCAGAAGGGGGCGCGACCGCCGACTCAGAAGAGGGCGCGGCCGCTGACTCAGAAGAGGGCGCGGCCGCTTCTGACTCCGAGTCCTCTTCGGAGTTAGAACTAGGAGTGAGACCGGTTCTACCGGGAGTGTATTGAGGGGATGGAAGAGGGGACCGCTCCGCGAACAGGCTGTCCTCGCTCTCCGACCCAGGCTCTTCCCCGCCGTCCGACTTGTCTGGAGAACATTGGCGCGAGGGTGGGGATTCGCTCTGCTTCCTCTTCTTAGGCGGACTGGCATCAGCCAAAAAGGGGCTGGAGCCGGCCGGACGTTTTTGCCCCTGCGATCCTGCCGGGGCGGACGAAGAGTTGGGACTGGCAAGGGGCGAGTCGGAGACGGCGGGAGGTTCCTCAGGTTCCGACCCCGCTGCGGCAGGCAACGGGGTTGGGTTCGGCGGAGAGGTCTTCCACTGACCCACCATTCCCAAGACAGACAAGACGGATTCCCGTACTTCGGGAGGAGCTCGAAAAAGGGGAGCGGCTTGGCTCTGAATTGCCTCGAGCTGGTTTTGGAGTCCACACAATAAGGACCTAAAACGATCCTCTTTATCCAGCATGGCATGACAAACACGGTCCGCCCGAGCCAGTATGGCATGGGCGTCGGAATTCTCCTGGCGGGCCCGGTACAGCTCAGAACGCAACTCCTGTTGCCGAGAAGTGGCTTCTTGCAACTGCCGCTCCAGATCCGTGATTTGGCGAAGGGCCTGGGCGTGGGAGTCGCGCAGGTGGTCGCGGCTGTCCCGCGCATTATCCAGGTCTTGGGACACCTGGCAGAGCCGGGTACGAAGATGCGTAAGCTCCCGAGACATGTCCGGAATTTTGGCAGATTGCTTTTTCAGCTCTTCTAACTGTTGAACTGCGGAGTGACAAGAAAATGAAAACTGTAAGCAACTGGGCCATCGCGTAAGAAGAGACGAGGCACTCACGCTGAAGCTTAGATCGTTGGACCAGTTCCTGATTGGCAGACCGGAGAGGTTCAACGACGTCTTCCAACATGCGGAGGCGGTTACGCTCTCCTGTCAGGATGGTGACTTGGCTCTTGAGATCGGCCACTTGTTTCCGGAGATCGATTACTTCCGGAGATGGGCCCCGAGCGGCGGCTTCGTCAGCCCGGCGGTTGGCAGCGGCAAGTTGCCGAACCAAGTCGGCCTGGATCTGCTCCAAGTCATCCACCTGGGCGGTCAACATGTCCAGCCTCTTTTCCATCCCCGCTGTCTCGGAGATCGGGGTGGATGGCGCGGCCGCTCGTTGTAGAGCGTCCGTGAGTTGACCTACAATGGCCCTGAGGCGGGTCACCTCATCCTCCGCTGCTTTACGACCAAGTTTCAGTTCGGCGACCCGGAGGTTCAGGCGATCCAACATCGCGCAAGAAGTGTTGAAGCTCCGAAACAGAGACTCATAGTTGTCCTGACAGGATCGAAGCTCCTCCCGAAGGGAAGAAACGACGGCCTTCAGGTTGTCCCGTTCGCCGCAGGCTTGGCCGTGAACGCGGAGCGCGGCCTCGGCGTCAGCGGACGACAGCACCAGATCGGGAGTGCGAGACGATTTCGGCGGTTGTGCGACCTCCACTCCGCTGGCAGGCGAGTCATCGTCCACGAGAACAAGACGGCAGACGTTGGCCTTGTCGATTTGCAAGACTGGTGATTAATCAAGACAATGTCAGTATTGGTGGACATGCAGGCTAGCCAGTGTGGAGACCGACGGAGTCCATGGAGATGTTATAAAGTGGTGGGATGACGTACCAAAGCGAGGCATGGATGAGCGGTATCGGGTCAAGTAAGTTCGAGTGAGATCGTGTCCCGACCGTTGTGCGGCCGTGTCGCGACTCAGGGGCGGCTGTGGTGAAGTGACTTATAAAATAATGTAAGGCACTTTCCAAAGGGCGCATCCTGATTGGTGGAAATGAGGGCCAAGGGTGTAGGCGCCGGATGGTCGCCGCCGATGAGGTCTACCAGCGGCCAGGTGGCGCCAGGCTAGAAACCACGTCGGCAGACCTGACAAGGGGCGAGGATAGTCGGATAAGCGAGCTGAGCAGACGGCAGGACTATGGAGGTTTGACGGCCGAGGCGCGGATGGCGGACGGCCAAGATGGCGGACTGCTCGTAAGGATGGAGCGGAAGGAGCCCGGAAGAAGAGGATTGTTCTAGTGGAAAGAGTATGCACCGGGATCGTAGGAAGGGCTGCCAAGGGACTGCTAGCGTCAGCGGCCGAGGGGCGCGGATGGGTGGCTATCCGGCCGAGCCGGTCGGGTACAATGTACCATTTGGACTGGTACCATATGGGTTCAGTGTACCGGCCGGGTTGGTACCATTTGGGGTTGGAGTACCGGCCGTACCGGTACACAGAGTCGGAGTTAGCCGGTTTGCGTGGGTAAGATACATGACTGGTCAGGCGTGTTATTTGAGGTAGGTTACACAAAGGGAGTATTGGACATAGGATAAATCAGTATACGTTTCGCTTTCTTAGACACAAGTCGTTTTTATTGGTTCACGGCAGAGGGCTAACAAGGTCCCCTCTTGCTGTTATTGGTTTGCCCGGAAGGTTAAGTTAACCCACCGGAAGTCCCCTGACCGGGAGTCGCGGCGACTTCGTATACTCACCTCAGGGGGTTCAAATAGTGCAGTGGATAAGCGCCAACTTGGTAAGTTAGAGGTAGTGGGTTCGATCCTCACACAAAACAAATTTAGTCGCCCGTGTTTTGAACACGGTATCAAGTATTGGGAAGTGGTGACATTTGGCCTTCTGTGGATACACATTTGGATTCGCCCTTCATTGTTATTGGTTTAGCTGGCCGATCGATTATTCTCGGTCCAGCCGGTACTATACAAACTTCAAGTGTCCTATTGGTTTAGCTGGCCGATCGACTATTCTCGGCCCAGCCGGCACTATACAAAGTTCAAGTATATTACCCAACGAGCTCCCCGGTGACGATTTCCGCCCAGGAGCTACCCCTAGTCCTACACTTCATCTCCCTATTGGACGGATTTACACTTTTCGCCCTAGGGTCCATCAAGAGAGCTAACCACCCAGTACTGACGGGTACACAAGGTGAGCTTTTAACATGCAACATTCGAGCAGTCGCGATCAAGCGGATGGAAGCGACCGATCCAGCCGGCCTCAAGCCGGATCGGATCATGACTCGGATGGACGGAGTACCCCCTCCGGTAGTCAGTCGTCTGGGACCCCCGTGGGTGTTCGCGTCTCAGGAAAATTTTCTGAGAGCGACTACACCACAATGGTGCGCGTGCCCGGATCTCTTGGTGACCCTGGATATCACCGCGAGTCCCTAGCGGGCGAAAGACCTAAACCTGTCAAATTTGTTGACGATGTTGTGTCGGGTGCATTGGGGGAAGGCATATCGCCCCAATGCTGCTGAAGATGGAAGGATGCGATGGTCGCCTCGGATTGGGGGAGTTCGAGGTTGACATTAAAGAAGTTACTCCC
>MIQA02021768.1:0-10746 GCA_001887855.2 Sclerospora graminicola | reverse complement strand
AAAACATAGATACCGTTACGATTTGTGAACGAACACGCAGTCTCGTCCTACCTCAAAGTGCACACAAAGCTACACCGTAAAGACAGGTATTAACATCTCCACACCCGACAATTCACTTGCTTACCTCATTCAAAGGATTCCAACGAATACACTTCACTTCAAATGGATTGGATATTGTGTGAATCTAAAAGACACTTTTACCAGAAAAACACGTTTTAAATACGGACAAATCCCGCTTCTTTCACGACAAAATGACTCACTGGGTGCACGACCACGTCCACATTTTCTTTTCCTGTGGCTCGCCATCGTTGATTAAATCTCCAACTGTCTCCCCGGCCACTTCACTTCGCATCCGTTGTCCTGCTGGTAAATTAGATTGACCTTGTTACAGACGAAATTACAATATTGGTGTCGTTAACAACAATTTGCCGCCTCGATATGATTATCTGTAACTCTCATACCTTGTACAGACTTACCGTACGCGCCATGTCTCCTTGAATTGTTCAGCAGGCGTCATTTTTTAGGACTTATGCAGTGATGTCATCACTACCAATTTCTTCGTACTCATAGGTGCTGTCAGACCACCGACTTTTTATCTTAGCTCGTTTGTGCATTTATTCGGTCAGCGTACCGTGAGTCCTATCCTAAGTACGGTGTCGGAAGCTTGTCGGAATGTCGGATTTTTTATAGTATGGTAAAATATGGTCGTTTATCCGACATCACTTGAAATTTGTATATATCATTTTAGCAAATCAGTGATCGATACACACTTTTTAAACCAATAATGAGTCTATCCAGCCCTTTAGCGGGCCTTTTTTGACCAACCAAATTGCAGTAGTTGGTTCCGACAGGCCTCCGACAGATTTTGTCGGAACCAAAGGGCAAATATGTAGTCCGCCATACAAATTCCGAGAGAGTTCCGGATTACTTGCATATTTGCCTCTCTTCCGACGGACTTATATTTTTGATTGGAGCAAAAAGAATTAAGGTAACGTTATATTCTCTTTTGCTCTTCTTTGCGTGTATCTCATCCGCGCCTCTGACTTTTTCTTTCCCGTCGAATCTCTCCCACTCAGAAATTGTTTACCAAACGTTCTCAAACATTGTCCATGACGTGCAACGGAGCGTTTCTCAAACAAGCGACAATGACATGGAAATGATACCTTTATCGCTAAAGAATACGCTGAGTTTTCGCCATAGAACATAGTTCAAATGCTTTTCCAGGAAAATATATATTTGTCAATTCACCGGCGCCATTGAAGTTGTACATAATAGAAGATGGAGTGTGGACTTTTACTTTCGTTCTGGTTTCCACCTGGCAAGGATACAGTGGATGAAGTCTGTCCTGGAACACCTACGCAGTCGGAACAGCGAGTGGAGCTTTAACGTGAAAAGGTGGAAATTTTGTTTCATTTGCAGCAAAGAAAGGTAAAGAACAGCAGGAGCTTTACTTGTGGTTGGTGAGATCGTTCACAATATCAACAGCTTCAGTTAGTATGGTGCTATAAACTTTGAGTTGAGATTAGCAAGTCGTCACACCGTTTGGTGATACAGAGTGTTTAAGAGTAAGAGTACGTACGTCCATTTATGTTGATTTTCATGGGATATTACCACCTTTGGCTTCTCGCCTTCAGTCAGTTCGTTCTTCTTGAAGAGTTAGTGCGATACATTACCTCATGTCGACGGCTTCGTCAGAGATCCTTAATGATTTATTTGCCGCGCATAAATTTTGTTCTGTTTTTTGATATCAAGTACAAGTGAGAGTTTTCCATTATTGCTGTCTCATTTTGGCTGTCGTAAGAACGCGCAAATTAAAAAAAGTTTGGGCTGTGTTCGGGTAGAGGTCAGAATCTTCATGTTCAGCGCTATCTCGTACACAGATTTCATTTCGAGAAACTACGTTTTCGTGAACTGCTCTTCAAAACATTCATTTTGGCAAAATGAAGCGATGTTTAAACTGGAAAACGTCCCAATAAAATCACACAAAGTTCAATACAAATATAAAAGAATGATTGTTATTTTTAATAGCAAGCACCTTCGAAATAAATGTTTTGCCTAATGATCGACGTGCTGGGCGACCGACCCGTACTTTAGCGTAATACGCCCTAAACGATCAACTTAAGCTTTAAGTTCCTTAACACTTAGTCGATTCTTGTTCGTTGAAAACGACCACAGGTAATTGTTCTCTAACTTATTAAATACCAAAAAGTAGTTGCATTTGCTGTGATCTTCGTCTGGACGATACAGTGCTATAAACTCAATAAGATTTCCAATTATTTGCCCATGATTTCCAGCTTCATATTTTCTCCTCCACATATGACGAAATGCTCGTTACCACAGCAGTAAAACGCTGTTCATGGGGCCTCGAAGCCGATCTAGCGGTTCGACAGTCGGGATGTCCGAAAGGTTGGATTTTGCTGTTTCAGGCTCATTTGTATCCTTCGTCTTAGATGTGGCAGCTGCGGTCTTCATGCGCCGTAGCTGCTTTAAATCAACCATGTTTAAACCAAGAGAAAAATCGAGACTTGACGCGTCGCTCTTCGTGCTTTCGACAAATAATATCGAGAAAAGTACCGGCAAGATTTCTTACCGTGCTCACATCGCAATTCATGACTATCTTGCCATCGGTGCTCGGGTATATTCTTGTTCGACGAGTCAGTCATGTGCACAGGGTTACATAACACCAATAGGTATTAACCCTATCACGTTGAAATCAGCGTTAGTTAAGTAAAATGCAGATTCACCTCCAGCTTCTCTCTTCTCCATACCTTGAAGGAATGTGCTGGGCTTCACAATGGTGCCAAGTAGATAATCAACTACTACTACCCAATCATTGCGCAGCTGGCAGAGCACTTGCGTTTCAGACTCGGACACCAATCGCAGTGGTGTGATCCCAGGAAATCCGTATCGACTTGTGAGGAGGACCGCCTCTATTAATTCAGGCGATAAATATGCTGGTTGAAGCATAAACACAAAGACAGTGGGTAATTACAGGAATAGTTTTACCACGGTAACGGACACGACTATACTTACGCTTGATGATCTCAATATACTGACTGCCGTTTTTCGTTGCGGTACGGGCTTGTATCCAAACGCAGGAACAGCTTTATGTTGAATATCGTATGTCTGTAAGCGCATAAGAATCAAGCTGTCAGATATAAGAATGTATATGAGAAGAGTATTCAAAAACAAGGGTTATTGATACCATGAGAATACCAGCTTCGTTGCCGCAGATAAAAAACTGATAATTTGGTGCCAAGAGCAGGGAACTAATTGGCGATTTCCATGAACTGGTGAGAAAACTTCATACTGGTCTCATGGGGAATTGAGGATCCCACACAAACGAATCGCTCCATCCATATTTCCAGCAATCACGTTCGACTGTTTCGTCCTTAACTTGGCCGAGTTCGTTTCCGTTAGAGGCAAATACAAAAGATCATTATAGCCGCTCGAAGGGTGGTTGAAACTTTTTTAAAATCTTGTGTGGTCTGCTTGGAATTTTTCCCAGATTAAAAACATAGATACCGTTACGATTTGGAACGAACACGCAGTCTCGTCTTACCTCAAAGTGCACACAATGCTACACCGTAAAGACAGGTATTAACATCTCCACACCCGACAATTCACTTGCTTACCTCATTCAAAGGATTCCAACGAATACACTTCACTTCAAATGGATTAGATATTGTGTGAATCTAAAAGACACTTTTACCAGAAAAACACGTTTTAAATACGGACAAATTCCGCTTCTTTCACGACAAAATGACTCACTGGGTGCACGACCACGTCCACATTTTCTTTTCCTGTGGCTCGCCATCGTTGATTAAATCTCCAACTGTCTCCCCGGCCACTTCACTTCGCATCCGTTGTCCTGCTGGTAAATTAGATTGACCTTGTTACAGACGAAATTACAATATTGGTGTCGTTAACAACAATTTGCCGCCTCGATATGATTATCTGTAACTCTCATACCTTGTACAGACTTACCGTACGCGCCATGTCTCCTTGAATTGTTCAGCAGGCGTCATTTTTTAGGACTTATGCAGTGATGTCATCACTACCAATTTCTTCGTACTCATAGGTGCTGTCAGACCACCGACTTTTTATCTTAGCTCGTTTGTGCATTTATTCGGTCAGCGTACCGTGAGTCCTATCCTAAGTACGGTGTCGGAAGCTTGTCGGAATGTCGGATTTTTTATAGTATGGTAAAATATGGTCGTTTATCCGACATCACTTGAAATTTGTATATATCATTTTAGCAAATCAGTGATCGATACACACTTTTTAAACCAATAATGAGTCTATCCAGCCCTTTAGCGGGCCTTTTTTGACCAACCAAATTGCAGTAGTTGGTTCCGACAGGCCTCCGACAGATTTTGTCGGAACCAAAGGGCAAATATGTAGTCCGCCATACAAATTCCGAGAGAGTTCCGGATTACTTGCATATTTGCCTCTCTTCCGACGGACTTATATTTTTGATTGGAGCAAAAAGAATTAAGGTAACGTTATATTCTCTTTTGCTCTTCTTTGCGTGTATCTCATCCGCGCCTCTGACTTTTTCTTTCCCGTCGAATCTCTCCCACTCAGAAATTGTTTACCAAACGTTCTCAAACATTGTCCATGACGTGCAACGGAGCGTTTCTCAAACAAGCGACAATGACATGGAAATGATACCTTTATCGCTAAAGAATACGCTGAGTTTTCGCCATAGAACATAGTTCAAATGCTTTTCCAGGAAAATATATATTTGTCAATTCACCGGCGCCATTGAAGTTGTACATAATAGAAGATGGAGTGTGGACTTTTACTTTCGTTCTGGTTTCCACCTGGCAAGGATACAGTGGATGAAGTCTGTCCTGGAACACCTACGCAGTCGGAACAGCGAGTGGAGCTTTAACGTGAAAAGGTGGAAATTTTGTTTCATTTGCAGCAAAGAAAGGTAAAGAACAGCAGGAGCTTTACTTGTGGTTGGTGAGATCGTTCACAATATCAACAGCTTCAGTTAGTATGGTGCTATAAACTTTGAGTTGAGATTAGCAAGTCGTCACACCGTTTGGTGATACAGAGTGTTTAAGAGTAAGAGTACGTACGTCCACTTATGTTGATTTTCGTGGGATATTACCACCTTTGGCTTCTCGCCTTCAGTCAGTTCGTTCTTCTTGAAGAGTTAGTGCGATACATTACCTCATGTCGACGGCTTCGTCAGAGATCCTTAATGATTTATTTGCCGCGCATAAATTTTGTTCTGTTTTTTGATATCAAGTACAAGTGAGAGTTTTCCATTATTGCTGTCTCATTTTGGCTGTCGTAAGAACGCGCAAATTAAAAAAAGTTTGGGCTGTGTTCGGGTAGAGGTCAGAATCTTCATGTTCAGCGCTATCTCGTACACAGATTTCATTTCGAGAAACTACGTTTTCGTGAACTGCTCTTCAAAACATTCATTTTGGCAAAATGAAGCGATGTTTAAACTGGAAAACGTCCCAATAAAATCACACAAAGTTCAATACAAATATAAAAGAATGATTGTTATTTTTAATAGCAAGCACCTTCGAAATAAATGTTTTGCCTAATGATCGACGTGCTGGGCGACCGACCCGTACTTTAGCGTAATACGCCCTAAACGATCAACTTAAGCTTTAAGTTCCTTAACACTTAGTCGATTCTTGTTCGTTGAAAACGACCACAGGTAATTGTTCTCTAACTTATTAAATACCAAAAAGTAGTTGCATTTGCTGTGATCTTCGTCTGGACGATACAGTGCTATAAACTCAATAAGATTTCCAATTATTTGCCCATGATTTCCAGTTTCATATTTTCTCCTCCACATATGCGAAAATGCTCGTTACCACAGCAGTAAAACGCTGTTCATGGGGCCTCGTAGCCGATCTAGCGGTCCGACAGTCAGGATGTCCGAAAGGTTGGATTTTGCTGTTTCAGGCTCATTCGTATCCTCGTCTTAGATGTAGCAGCTGCGGTCTTCATGCGCCGTAGCTGCTTTAAATCAACCATGTTCAAACCAAGAGAAAAATCGAAACTTGACGCGTCGCTCTTCGTGCTTTCGACAAATAATATCGAGAAAAAGTACCAGCGAGATATCTTACCGCGCTCATATTGCAATTCATGACTATCTTGCCATCGGTGCTCGGATATATTCTTGTTCGAGGAGTCAGTCATGTGCACAGGGTTACATGACACCAATAGGTATTAACCCTATCACGTTGAAATCAGCGTTAGTTAAGTAAAATGCAGATTCACCTCCAGCTTCTCTCTTCTCCATACCTTGAAGGAATGTGCTGGGCTTCACAATGGTGCCAAGTAGATAATCAACTACTACTACCCAATCATTGCGCAGCTGGCAGAGCACTTGCGTTTTAGACTTGGACACCAATCGCAGTGGTGTGATTCCAGAAAATCCGTATCGACTTGTGAGGAGGACCGCCTCTATTAATGCAGACGATAGATATGCTGGTTGAAGCATAAACACAAAGACAGTGGGTAATTACAGGAATAGTTTTATCACGGAACCGGACACGACTATACTTACGCTTGATGATCTCGATATACCGACTTCCGTTTTTCGTTGCGGTACGGGCTTGTGTCCAAACGCAGGAACATCTTTATGTTGAATATCGTATGTCTGTAAGCGCGTAAGGATCAAGCTGTCAGATATAAGAATGTATTTGAGAAGAGTATTCAAAAACAAGGGTTATTGATACCACGAGAATACCAGCTTCGTTGCCGCAGATAAGAAACTGATAATTTGGTGCCAAGAGCAGTGAACTAATTGGCGATTTCCATGAACCGGTGAGAAAACTTCATACTGGTCTCATGGGGAATTGAGGATCCCACACAAACGAATCGCTCTATCCATATTTCCAGCAATCACGTTCGACTATTTCGTCCTTAACTTGGCCGAGTTCGTTTCCGTCAGAGGCAAATACAAAAGATCATTGTAGCCGTTCGAAGGGTGGTTGAAACTTTTTTAAAATCTTGTGTGGTTTGCTTGGAATTTTTCCCAGATTAAAAACATAAATATCGTTGCGATTTGTGAACGAACACGCAGTCTCGTCCTACCCCAAAGTGCACACAATGCTACACCGTAAAAACAGGTATTAACATCTCCACACCCGACAATTCACTTGCTTACCTAATTCAAAGGATTCCAACAAATACACTTCACTTCAAATGGAGTGGATATTGTGTGAACCTAAAAGACACTTTTACCAGAAAAAAACGTTCTAAATACGGACAAATTCCGCTTCTTTCACGACAAAATGACTCACTGGGTGCACGACCACGTCCACATTTTCTTTTCCTGTGGCTCGCCATCGTTGATTAAATCTCCAACTGTCTCCCCAGCCTCTTCACTTCGCATTCATTGTCCTGCTGGTAAATTAGATTGACTTTGTTACAGACGAAATTACAAAATTGGTGTCGTTTACAATAATTTGGCTCGTCGTCACACCCGCTTGGAATTAGGGCTGTCTTCAATCAAAGAATCCACTGTTTCTTGGGAACTCTGTGACACATCAGATGGTTTATACTCCGACCCGGAAGCTAAACCATCTGAAATAAATAAGCATTCCTGTTCCGGTCGAAGATCCTTCCAAACCTTTGAGATCCATTGATTGAGTATTGGTTCAGAAATTTGGTACTTTTGAAGGTATGCCTTGTGCACCTCTGAATCCATCAGATCTGCCTCCAACAACTGCTCCTGTTTCGGTAACGATATTTGCCCACCGTATCCGTCAAAAAGTGTAAAACTTCGCACATCCTAGGGTCCTTCGTCATAATGATCTCCGTTATTTCACACTTAAGAATGGTGAATCGTTGGTCCTTCCTGTAATGGGTTGCCATTACATAAGTGATATTTAAGTTAAAATATCACAGTTCAATTTCAGAATTAATGTCTGAATTGTGAATATTGGATTATAAGTTGTTATAATCCACCTTGAGAACAGATTCTGATATAATTATCGAATCTAACAAGTAATCTAATGATAAAGATATCATTCAGACCAGCTTTATACTACATGTTTGTATGATTAGTTTAGATTTAATATAGTTATTAACTCTAAACCACTTATAATATATTCACTCTTCAACTCACCTTCTTCTGAGCACGTGGCCTTAGGTTTATATATATTCAATATATATATAGACTTAAGTGATTAATTAATAAATTAATTGGTCTATTCGAAGTTTAAACTTAGGAGGACCAAATTTACATTTGGTCGTACTCAATTGCACGCTTCCTCACTGCAATTCTTACAGTGTAAGCCGTGTAACAGCTAGCCTGTTACATGTTATAACATAGGATTTCATACTGACGAGGTTGTTCCTTGCGTATTCCATCTCGTCCCATTTGTCTTGCCCAGATTGACCTGTGGGCGGGTTGATTAGGCCGTATACGAATCCCCGGTAGCATATTTGTGTTTGTTCCAGTGTTTTTGCCGTCACTCTATCGAAGAAAAGAAATGTATCCTTCGTTTGACATAATCGTAGCTGATTGTTTTCGTCAGAGCTAGTTGCTTATGGATGTCTCCTAAGTGTACCGCGTTCCTAAGGAGGCAGCTGCCATCAGGATGTCGTGTTTGATTTCCCGTGCTTGTTGTCTTGTATTTTTTATTTCCACCCTGCTACGTAATTGTAAGAACAACTCTGCTTCTACTTGTTGTTGGATTGTTGTATATAGTCGTAATTGTTCATTGGCGTCCAGGATTTTCCCGAGAAATCCAGGCATTCGTCTACATACTATGCTTCCTTCTGCCAAGCCAGATATAATTCACCACCACTCATCTTTAGTTCCTTCTCTCAGCCTTGCTCCTTGCGAAGCATCCCGTGGTTCCGAACATGGTTCTTGCAGTGTTGCTATGTCCGGTGTCGAGTATATTGCAAGGTTAAACATGAATGGATGGTACCCGTCCTGTCCGTGTTGGTCGTGTCCATCCTTGTTCTTGTCTTCATGTCCTTTGGTTACGTTTTTCATCCACGGATTGAGTGATTTGGTGCTCGTCCATTTGATTTTGCTTATTGCTCTATGAAGTATGTGCTTCAGAGACAATTTAGTGTTATATACATCGTGGAGAATTTGTGTGATTAGTATTTCCCAACCTTGTAACTCAAGTCGGCGCTTGTGCTGACCTCTTTAAACAAGTTAAATAGCACTGCCTTCTCGTCCCCTTTAAGTTTTGGGTATCTGTGTTTCGCTGTTGGTACTGCATCTTCATTAATAATGATCGACGCATGTGCTGTTGCGAAAAGATCTGCTACCGTTAATATCCACTCATTTCTGGTTTCATTATCTTTTTGCTTCTTGAACTGCTGCTGCTGCAAGTGCTTTATAGATCCCCGCCGGCTGTATTTCTTTCGCTTGATTTTCGTCCTGTCGTCGTTGTTCATTCTCTAACTTATCTTCCTGTCGTCGTTGTTCACATACCTGTCTGGCTGTTGGTTCGGGATGATCTTCCTGCTTGAATTCTGGTTGGGGTCCCGTTGTCTGACCCTCTTTGTTTTGACTGGACTTATCGTCCTGGGTGTTGTATTGTTGTATAACGAATTCCACTTTTACATTCATATCTAAGTGTTGAGATTAACTTTGGTTGGCATGATCTCCTTGTTCCGTGCTGTCTGCGCTGTCTCCCTCCTCTTGCGATGATTGCGTCTCTTCCACAATGGAGTCCGAAGGGTCTCTCTCTTTCTGTGCATTGATTTGTTTTTGTTTTCTGTCTGCTTCTTTGCTATGTATTTGTTTGTCTTCGTGCTTAACTGGTTGTATCTTGTTCGTGATGTGTGTGGCCTGTCCTTTACGTTCATCGGTCGGCTTGGGTTCCTCCCAAGGCGGCGCCCTTGGGTCATGGCGCCTGGCGGTGGCATGTCAAGGGCGTTGCTATACTGAGTTTTAGTATAGAGTGGCCTTTTCTGTACGTACTCTTTGACCTCCTGCTGGTGGGCACAATTCTAAATCAGTTATAAACAGACGATATTTTTTAACATACCGGTACTTAGGGTATTTTGTACAGGGCTGGCAGGCACAGGTTTAAATACATAATGTTTTAATCAGGTTTGGAATAAAACCTAAAAATTCGATGCCCCGCCAGAAGTAGGTTTTAACCACAGTTTCGACATGAATTTACGACTCAGATCTTATCGCTACCTTTCAAGAGACTTCCGTCCACTAAATATGGCGAATAACACAGGAAGCAGCTGCCTTGCTATCGACGTGAACGAGGCTCCCACCCAGAAACGAAGTATCACATCTTTTTGTTCCAAGAGAGGTCGGCCTTTGTGTGAATTCTGGTCAGATTTTACAGACACCGTGCAACCCTTCACTGAAAGTATTTCACCTGCAAGCATTGCAAGAAGACTATAGCAATCCACAAGAAGTCGGAATATGCGATGGCCTATATAGTGAACCCCCGATGTGCTCCTTTTCAAAGTTATTTGAAAAACTTGGACGAACACCCTTCCTGGGTTGAGCAATACATCAACAAGAAAAAGAAAACTTCTGCAGTTGAACCGTCATCAAACCGACCAGCTTCCGGTATTCAGAAGTTAATGGGATCATTTATGCTCAAAAAGGTAACACCAAGCACTCGTGCCAAGTTCCAAGAAACCCTTGCAATGCACTATTACATGACTGGAATGTCTTTACTGAGGGTTGAAGAGCCAAATCTGAAGGCAGCAATTAACTTTTGAGACCAGACGAAGATCTGCTTCCCAACAGAAGACACCTCAGATGTCCAG